>JAOXNR010000971.1:0-10459 GCA_028571225.1 Parsonsia alboflavescens
TGGTTTTCCATGGGCCTTTTGTTTAATATTTAGATAATATCGTGCAAGGCTTTCTAAGTTTTGGGAGGTGAGTGTCGCTAATTTTTTGGGGTTTTGACTATGAGCGTCAGTTAACAAAAGGGAATTTTTTGAGATTTTATCAAAATGTTGACCATGAGGCTGATAGGGGTTGGAGAAGTAAAAAACCATATTTTCACAGCTTATAGATTGAAAAATAAATAAAGAAGATCTCGAAGTCTTTCTAGCTTTTAATCATACCAAAAATAACTCCACTCTCAGGAAGGAAAAGTTGAAGATGAAAATAATATTATGCTTTTGCTGTAATGAAATATTCACTGTATCCGTATTTGTTCAAAAAAGTAATTTATATTTCTTTTCTAAGTAAAACATTAAAAAAATTTTAATACTCAACCAAAGAAACAAAAAGAGCATGACGATCGCACGTGAACATACTAAAAAGGATAAAAATAGGTTGGTTGACCATATAAGAAGAGGTATATTTTTCTAGAGATAAAAGTATGACTATAAATACATAGAGATATTTCGAGATTCACAATACAAGAGTGACAGGGAACCCTCATTTTTGCAGCATTGAGACACAGTTCCATCAACAACAACATACTTTACAAGTGCAATGTGGAGCACATATGGTCGACCTCGTATAAGAGGTCCAATTGGCAGCGATAATATCCTTAGCATTAAGGACTGGGTTTGTTCCTCAAGTTTAAACTTCGTGACAATAATAGCTCGGTGAATTCAAGACTCAACAATAATATCTGCAATCGCAATTGTGGCATACATAAAATAACCAAAGAAAAAATATCTTATTAAATCCTCTCTACTGCACAAGATGATTGGTCAATGGGGGACAAATACCATTTGCAAAAGCATAGACATTTGGTGTAACAAACTCATGCATACAAAATATTGTAAGAATTCTAACTGTTTGGCATTGCATTGTCTAATTTTCGTACAATTCATGCTGGTTAATTATCATTAAAATCACTGGCATGAACGAAACGATCTAAACAGAAAAAAGCTAAATAAGTTCCAAGAGAAAGTGAATATCTTTAGCATAGAGTTTAGCTAAATATCCCTAGCATTATGGACTGAGTTTGCTCCTCAAGATTAAACTTCTTGACAATAATAGCTCGGTCAATTCAAGACAAAATAGTAACATCTGCAATCGCGATAGAGGCATACATACAAAAACCAAAAAAATGATCTTAGTAAATCCTCTCTACTACACAAGATGACATTGAGCTCAAAACCCAATACAACAACAAAAATAAACGGATTGGTCAATGGGGGACAATTACCATTTGCAAAACCCTAGACATTTGGTGAAACAAATTCATGTATTGCAAAATTTTGTAAGAATTCCTACTGTTTGGCATTGCATTGTCTTATTTTCGTAAAATTCAAGTTGGTTAATTATCATTAAATGCTAATTAAGTTCCATGAGAAAGTGAACATCTTTAGCATAGAGTTTAGCTGCAGAGAGATCCTTACAGCCGAATGAAGATTCTCTATAAGAGGGTATTGTTCACCTCCAATAGGGAACATCACCCTCCTGATCTCTTCAATGTGATTCTTAAGTCTTTTTATTCCTTCTATAAGTGAAGAAAAAGACAATCTCATCAAAAAAACACAATAACAATGTAGCGTTTATCAACAAATGACCATCAAAATGAAGAAGCATAATGTTTAAGAAAGAAAACCCCTAAACTTCTTGAGAGAGAAATTACAGCGATTTATCCAAGAGAGCTTCAACAAAGAAAGCAATTTTCGGAAAATTTACAACTTTAAGGAAGTGAAAGGTGTTAAAGATATAAGACAAAGAGTGCATTGGTCTTTGAAGGTCCGTTTGATTAATATTTAGATAAAGTCGAGCAAGGCTTTCGGAGTTTTGGCAGGTAAGTTTCGATAATTTTTTGGGGTTTTGACTATGAGCATCAATTAACAAAAGAGTTGAGCTACGGAGAGATCATTACAGCCTAATGAAGATTCTCAGTAAGAGGGTATTGTTCACCTCCAATAGGGAACGTCACCCTCCTTATCTCTTCAATGTGATTCTTAAGCCTTTTTATTCCTTCTATAAGTGAAGAAAAACACATTGACATAAAAAACACACGATAACAATGTAGCGTTTACGGCAATTGACCATCGAAATGCAGAAGAATAATGTTTAAGAAAGAATACATGAAAACTTCTTGAGAGAGAAATTACAACGATTTATCTAGGAAAGCTTTAACAAAGAAAGGAATTTTTAGAAAATTTAAAACATTAAGGAAGTGAAAGGTGTTAAAGATATAAGACAAAGAGTCTAGTTCTGCATTGGTTTTTCATAGGCCATTTTTTTAATGTTTAGATAAAGTAGTGCAAGGCTTTCTAAGTTTTGGGAGGAGAGTGTTAATAATTTTTTGGGGTTTTGACTATGAGCGTCAGTTAACAATAGGGAATTTTTTGAGATTTGATCAAAATGTTGACCTTGATTATGACAGGGGTTGGAGAAGAAATAAACCATATTTTCACAGATTATAGATTGAAAAATAAGCAAAGAAGATATCGGCGTCTTTCAAGCTTTTAATCATACCAAAAATAACTCCACTCTCAGGAAGGCAAAGTTGAAGATGAAAGTAATATTATGCTTTTGTTGTAATGAAATATTTACTATATCCGTATTTCTTCAAAAAGCTAATTTATATTTCTTTTTTAAGTAAAACATTAAAACAATCTTATTACTCAACCAAAAAAACAAACAGAGCACAAAGATCGCACGTGAACTAACTAAAAAGGGAAAAAACAGGTTGGTTGACCATACAAGAAGTTGTATACTTTTCTAGAGATAAAAGTATAACTACAAATACATAGAGTTATTTCGAGCTTCACAACACAATAGTGATAGGGAAGCCTCAATTATGTAGCATTGTGACACAATTCCATCAACAACAACATACTTTACAAGTGTAATGTGGAGCACATGTGGTAGACTTGATAAAAGAGGTCCAATTGGAAGCCATAATATCCTAAGCATTATGGATTGACTTTGTTCCTCAAGCTTAAACTTCGTAACAATAATAGCTCGGTGAATTCAAGACTAAATAGTAACATCTGCAATCGCGATTGAGCCATACATACAAAAACCAAAAAAAAGATCTTATTCAATCCTCTCTACTGCACAAGATCACTTTGAGCTCAAAACCCAATACAACAACAAAAATAAAAGGATTGGTCAATGGGGGACAATTACCATTTGCAAAAGCATAGATATTTGGTGAAACAAACTCATGTATTGCAAAATTTTGTAAGAATTCCTACGGTTTGGCATTCCATTGTCTATTTTTCTTAAAATTCATGTTGGTTAATTATCATTAAAATCATTGACATGAAAGATTAGATCTAAACAGAAAAGTGCTAAAGAAGTTCCATGAGAAAGTGAACATCTTTAGCGTAGAGTTCAGCTACAGAGAGATCATTACAGCCTAATGAAAATTCTCAGTAAGAGGGTATTGTTCACGTCCAATAGGGAACATCACCCTCCTTATCTCTTCAATGTGATTCTTAAGCCATTTTATTCCTATTATAAGTGAAGAAAAACACATTCACATCAAAAACACACAATAACTATGTAGCCTTTATCAGCAAATGACCACCAAAATGCAGAAGAATAATGCTTAAGAAAGAATACCTCTAAACTTCTTGAGAGAGAAATTACGGTGATTTATCTAAGAGAGCTTCAACAAAGAAAGGAATTTTAGAAAATTTACAACTTTAAGGAAGTGAAAGGTGTTAAAGATATTAGACAAAGTGTCTAGTCCTGCATTGGTTTTTCATGGGCCGTTTGTTTGATATTCAGAGATAGTGGTGCAAGGCTTTCTGAGATTTGGGAGATGAATATAAGCGTCAGTTAACAAAAGGGAATTTTTTGAGATTTTATCAAAATGTTGACCTTGAGGATAACAGGGGTTGGAGAAGAAATAAACCATATTTTCACAGCTTATAGATTGAAAAATAAGCAAAGAAGATATCGGAGTCCTTCCAGCTTTTAATCATACCAAAAATAACTCTACTCTCAGAAAGGCAAAGTTGAAGATGAAAATAATATTATGCTTTTGTTGTAATGAAATATTCACTGTAACCGTATTTGTTCAAAAAGGTAATTTATCTTTGTTTATTAAGTAAAACCTTTAAACAATTTTATTACTCAACCAAAACAACAAAAAGAGCACGAAGATAGCACGTGAGCTAACTAAAAAACAATAAAAACAGGTTGGTTGACCAAATAAGAAGATGTATATTTTTCTAGAGATAATAGTATAACAATAAATACTTAGATATATTTTGAGATTCACAATACGATTGTGACAGGGAAGCCTTATTTATGTGGCATTGTGACACAGTTCCATCAACAACAACATACTTTAGAAGTGTAATGTGGAGCACATATGGTAGACTTCATAAAAGAGGTCCAATTGGCCACCATAATATCCTTAGCATTATGGACTGAGTTTGTTCCTCAAGTTTAAACTTCGTGACAATAATAGCTCGGTGAATTCAAGACTCAATAGTAACATCTGCAATCGCGATAAAGGAATCCATACAATAACCAAAAAAAAAGATCTTATTAATTGCTCACTACTGCACAAGATGACATTGGGCTGAAGACCCTATACTAGAACAAAAGTGAAAGGATTGGTCAACAGGGGACAATTACCATTAGCAAAAGCATAGAGATTTGGTGAAACAAACTCATGTATTGCAAAATTTTGTAAGAATTCTTACTGTTTGGCATTGCATTGTCTAATTTATGTAAAATTCATGCTGGTTAATTATCATTAAAATCACTGACATGAAAGAAAAGATCTAAACAGAAAAAAGCAAAATAAGTTCCAGGAGAAAGTGAACATTTTTAGCATAGAGTTTAGCTACAGAGAGATCTTTGTCGGCTAATGAAGATTCTCAGTAAGAGGGTAGCGTTCACCTCCAAAAGGGAACATGACCCTCCTTATATCTTCAATGTGATTCTTAAGTCTTTTTATTCCTTCTACAAGTGAAGAAAAACACATTCACATCAAACACACACAATAACGATGCAGCGTTTTTCAGCAAATGACCATCAAAATGCAGTAGAATAATGTTTAAGAAAGAATACCCCTAAACTTCTTGAGAGACAAATTAAAGCGATTTATCTATGAGAGCTGCAACAAAGTAATGAATTTGTAGAAAATTTACAACTTAAAGGAAGTGAAAGGTGTTAAAGATATAAGACGAAGAGTCTAGTCCTGCATTGGTTTTTCATGGGCCGTTTGTTTAATATTTAGATAAAGTCGTGCAAGGCTTTCTTAGTGTTGGGAGGTGAGTGTCGATAGTTTTTTGGGGTTTCGACTATGAGCGTCAGTTAACAAAAGGGAATTTTTTGAAATTTTATCAAAATATTGACCTTGAGGTTAATAGGGGTTGGAGAAGAAATAAACGATATTTTCACAGCTTATAGATTGACAAATAAATAAAGAAGATATCAGAGTCTTTCCAACTTTTAATCATAGCAAAAATAACTCCTCTCTCAAGAAGGCAAAGTTGAAGATGAAAATAATATTATGCTTTTGTTGTAATGAAATATTCACTATATCCGTACTTGCTCAAAAAGGTAATTTATATTACTTTTTTCAGAAAAACATTAAAACAATTTTATTACTCAGCATAAAAAACAAAAAGAGCACGAAGTCACACGTGAGCAAACTAAAAAGGATAAAAAATGGGTGGTTCACCCAATAAGAAGATGTATATTTTTCAAGAGTTAAAAGTATAACTAAAAATATGTAAAGTTATTTCGAGATTCACAATACAATAGTGACAGGTAAGCCTCATTTATGCAGCATTGTGACACAGTTCCATCAACAACAACATACCTTAGAAGTGAAATGTGGTGCAGATCTGGTAGACTTCATAAAAGAGGTGCAATTGGCAACCATAATATCCTTAGCATTATGGACTGAGTTCGTTCCTCAAGTTTAAACTTCGTAACAATAATAGCTCGGTGAATTCAAGACTCAATAGTAACATCTACAATAGCGGTAGGGGCATACATAGAATAACCGACAAAAAAAGATCATATTAAATGCTCTCTACTGCACAAGATGACATTGAGACATTGAGCACAAAACTCAATACAAGAACAAAAATCGAAGGATTGGTCAACGGAGGACAATTACCATTAGCAAAAGCAAAGACACTTGGTGAAACAAACTCACGTATTGCAAAATTTGGTAGGAATTATTACTATTTGGCATTGCATTGTCTAATTTATGTAAAATTCATGCTGGTTAATTGTAATTAAAATCACTGGCATGAAAGAAAAGATCTAAACAGAAAAAAGCCAAATAAGTTCCAAGAGAAAGTGAACATCTTTACAGGGAGATCATTACAGCCTTTCCCTATATAAGTGCAGAAAAACAAATTCACATGAAAAACACACAATAACAATGTTGCATTTTTTAGCAACTAACCATCAAAATGCAGAAGAATATTGTTTAAGAAAGAATACCCCTAAACTTCTGGAGAGAGAAATTACAGCGATTTATCTAAGAGAGCTTCAACAAAGAAAGGAATTTTTAGAAAATTTACAACTTTAAGGAAGTATAAGGTGTTAAAGATATAAGACAAGGACTCTTGTCCTGCATTGGTTTTTCATCGGCCGTTTGTTTAATATTTAGACAAAGTCGTGAAAGGCTTTCTAAGTTTTGGGAGGTGAGTGTCGATAATTTTTAGGGGTTTTGACTATTCGCGTCAGTTAGCAAAAGGGAATTTTTTTAGATTTTATAAAAATGTCGACCTTGAGGATGATAAGGGTTGGAGAAGAAATAAACCATATTTTCATAGGTTATAGATTGAAAAATAAATAAAGAAGATATCGGAGTCTTTCTAGCTTTTACCAAAAATAACTCCACTCTCAGGATGGCAAAGTTGAAGATGAAAATAATATTATGCTTTTGTTGTAATGAATTATTCATTGTATCCGTATTTGTTCAAAAAGGTAATTTAGATTACTTTTTTAAGTAAAACATTAAAACAATTTTATTCCTCAACCGAAAAAACAAAAAGAGCACGAAGATCGCACGTGAGCGAACTAAAAAGGATAAAAACAGGATGGTTGACCAAATAAGAAGATGTATATTTTTCAAGAGAAAAAAGTATAACTATAAATGCATAGAGATATTTTGAGATTCACAATACAATAGCAATAGGGAAGCCTCATTTATGCGGCATTGTGACACGGTTCCATCAACAACAACATACTTTAGAAGTGCAATGTGGAGCACATACAGTAGACGTGATAAAAGAGGTCCAATTGGCAGCGATGATATACTTTGCATTATGGACTGTGTTTGTTCCTCAAGTATAAACTTCGTAACAATAATAGCTCGGTGAATTCAAGACTCGATAGTAACATCCGCAATCGCGATAGAGGCTTACATACAATAACAAAAAAAAAAAAAGATCTTATTAAATGCTATATACTGCACAAGATGACATTGAGCTCAAAACCCATTACAGGAAGAAGAATAAAAGGATTGGTCAATGGCGATAATTACCATTTGCAAAAGCATAGACATTTGGTGAAACAAACTCATGTATTACAAAATTTTGTAAGGATTCTGCCTGTTTCGCATTGCATTGTCTAATTTTCATCAAATTCATGCTGCTTAATTATCAATAAAATGACTGGCATGAAAGAAAAGATCTAAACTGAAAAAAGCTAAATCTGATCCATGAGAGAGTGAACATCTTTAGCATAGAGTTTAGCTATAGAGAGAACTTTACAGCCTAATGAAGATTCTCAGTAAAAGGGTATTGTTCACCACCAATAGGGAACATCACCCTCCTTATCTCTTCAATGTGATTCTTAAGTCTTTTCATTCCATCTATACGTGTAGAAAAACACATTCACATAAAAAACACACAACAACCATGTAGCGTTTATCAGCAAATGACCAGCAAAATGCAGAAGAATAGTGTTTAAGAAAGAATACCCCTACACTTTTTGAGAGAGAAATTACAGCGATTTATCTAAGAGAGCTTCAACAAAGAAAGGAATTTTCATAAAATTTACAACTTTAAGGAAGTGAAAGGTGTTAAAGATATAAGACAAGGAGTCTAGTCCTGCATTGGTTTTTCATTTGCCGTTTGTTTAATATTTAGATAAAGTCGGGCATGGCTTTCTGAGTTTTGGGAGGTGACTGGTGATAATTTTTTGGGGTTTTGACGATGAGTGTTAGTTAGAATTTTTTTATATTTTATGAAAATGTTGACCTTGAGGATGATAGAAGCTGGAGAAGGAATAAACCACATTTTCATAGCTTATAGATTGAAAAATATATAAAGAAGATATCGGAGTCTTTCTAGCTTTTAATCATACCAAAAATAACTCCACTCTCAGGAAGGCAAAGTTGAAGATGAAAATAATATTATGCTTTTGTTGGAATGAAATATTCACTGTATCCATATTTGTTCAAAAAGGTAATTTATATTTCTTTTCTAAGTAAAACATCAAAGCAATTTTATTACTCCGCCAAAAAAAACAAAAAGAGCACGAAGATCGCACGTGAGCTAACTGAAAAGGATAAAAACAGGGTGGTTGACCAAATAAGGAGATGTATATTTTTGTACGAATAAAAGTATTACTATAAATACATAGTGATATTTTGAGATTCACAATACAATAGCAACACAGAAGCCTCATTTATGCAGCATTGTGACACAGTTCGAGCAACATACTATAGAAGTGCAATGTAGAGCACATACAGTAGACATCATAAAAGAGGTCCAATTGGCAGCCATAATATCCTTTGCATTATGGACTGTGTTTATTCCTCAAGTTTAAACTTCGAAAAGATAATAATAGCTCGGTGAATTCAAGACCCAATAGTAACATATGCAATCGCTATGGAGGCATACATACAATAACAAAACAAAAAGATCTTATTAAATGCTCTCTACTGCACAAGACGACATTGAGCTCAAAACCCAATACAAGAACAAAAATAAAAGGATTGGTCAATGGAGGACAATTACCATTTGCAAAAGCAAAGACACTTGGTGAAAGAAACTCATGTATTGCAAAATTTGGTAAGAATTATTACCGTTTTGCATTGCATTGTCTAATTTATATAAAATTCATGCTGGTTAATTGTAATTAAAATCACTGGCATGAACGAAAAGATTTAACAGAAAGTGAACATCTTTTGCATAGAGTTTAGCTAAAGCGAGATCACTACAGCCTAATGAAGATTCTCAGTAAGAGGGTATTGTTCACCTCCAATAGGGAACATCACCCTCCTTATCTCTTCAATGTGATTCTTAAGTCTTTTTATTCCATCTATAAGTGTAGAAAAACACATTGACATATAAAACACACAATAACAATGTAGCGTTTACTACCAAATGACCATCAAAATGTAGAAGAATAATGTTTCAGAAAGAATACCCCTAAACTTCTTGAGAGAGAAATTATAGCGATTAATCTAAGAGAGCTTCAACAAAGAAACGAATTTTCAGAAAGTTTACAACTTTAAGGAAGTGAAAGGTGTTAAAGATCTAAGACAAAGAGTCTAGTCCTGCATTGGTTTTTCACGGGAAGTTTCTTCAATATTTAAATAAAGTCGTGCAAGGCTTTCTTAGTTTTGGGAGGTGAGTGTTGAGAATTTTTTGGGGTTTTGACTATGAGCGTCAGTTAACAAAACGGAAATTTTTGAGATTTTATCGAAATGTTGACCTTGAGGATGATAGGGGTTGGAGAAGAAATAAACCATTTTTTTATAGCCTATAGATTGAAAAATAAATAAACAAGATATCGGAGTCTTTCTAAGTTTTAATCATACCAAAAAAAACTCCACTCTCAGGAAGGCAAAGTTGAAGATGAAAATAATATTATGGCGTTGTTATAATGAAATATTCACTGTATCCGTATTTGTTCATAAAAGTAATTTATATTTCATTTTTAAGTAAAAAATTAAAACAATTTTAATACCCAACCAAAAAAACAAACAGAGCACGAAGATCGCACTTGAGCTAACTAAATAGGATAAAAACAGGGTGGTTGACGAAATAAGAAGATTTATATTTTTCTAGAGATAAAAGTATAACTATAAATATATAGAGATATTTCGAGATTCACAATACAATAGTGACAGGGAAGCCTCATTTATGCAGCATTGTGGCGCAGTTCCATCAACAACAACATACTTTAGAAGTGCAATGTGGCGCATGTAGGGGAACCGGATCCCGAATCCACGAGGAAAGGAATCCGGAGTCCCAGGATTTAAAAAAAATTTTCTCTCACGTAAAGAGTTCAAGAACGATACCTGGTTTTGAAGATTCGAGGAGATCTTATCCTGCGGAATGGATCTGGACGTCTTGATCTACTATGCAAAAGATCTTCTAATCTATTCCCTATCTG
>JAOXNR010000972.1:0-10459 GCA_028571225.1 Parsonsia alboflavescens
TATGAGTAATTGTGAAATGTTGTGAAGAATTGGGTAAATAAGAAATTATTGTTTTAATTTGGATAAAAATGAAAATGTCCCGTTGTATAAACATCTGGTTGATACTATTTTTAACATTAATTTAATTGAAGTGACGAGTGCAAGAAGCAATTTAATTAGAGAGAATGAGAGGGGAAGACGAGAATGCATTAATTGCCAAAACTTTAGCAGATTTGATCTTTCATTGCATTAATTGGCACATTTAATATCCAACTAATTATTCGGCTCATTAATTGCCAAAACTTCCATTCTGCCATTCATTTCTTAAAATGGAGTATATATTTGCTTATCGTCCTCGGAAATTAAGTTTGTTGATAGATTATGAATGAATCGGGGATAATGCTATCAAAGTCCACTCGATATAGAGTGCATAATTATGTCTTTAACGATCAAAGTTAAAAGTAAAAAATCTTTAATAAAAAATTTATTTTTATATATATTATATCCTAACCGAATAAATTAAATCTTAAAGTACTGAATCAAATTTATTTTAAAAAAAAAACAAAAAAATTATTAATCGTTACTTTAACTGTTAAATACTTAATATTGCACTCCATATAAAATGCATGTACGTGCACACCATAGCATTTTTGTAATTTGATTTATGTATTTGTCTTTTAAATTCCAATTATTTCCCACCTAGTTACAAATTTAAGGTTTAATTAATTTATTTATTTTTATAAAAGCAATACTCAAACCCTAATTTTGTTTGGCATCATTCAATTCTTTCTTTCTCAGACCCTCGATTCCCCTTTTTCATGTGAATTCAGATTGGAGTTTTTTTTCCCCCTTCTTTTATTACCACTAAGGCTCTAAAACTTTATAAATTTAGATTGGATAAAAATCCCAAATTTCCATAATACTATATAAATATATATCTATATATATTCATATATTTATGTATATGAGTTTTGCTGTAGCGCACGATATCATGCATACAAAGGTGCACGATCGTAAATTTGCTAATGGGAGAAAATTTTCTTGCATCTTTCATGCACCTCACATCATTTCTCTTTCGTTTCGAGTCCTCGTTTGTTCCAACCCTCTTCGCTGATTCCTTTTCCCTCACACCCATTTTGCACAAGAACTAGGTCAAAAAGCTTGTCCATGCCGGAAAGGTAAAACCCATAACTTGGATTTGAATGCCATCAACCCAAGTCAACATCCGAATGAAATTTAATAACCCCTAAATTGCATCTAGAATAATTTGAAAATTAAAATTGAATGGATATGAAGGTTTGATTTGAAAATTAAACTGAGGGATCAAAGAAAGTAGGTCTGAGTTCGGCTCCTGGAATTGGTTAATTTGGTTTTTTGATTCTGCAACTTCTATTTAGCATGGACAGTGAGGGAACGTGGGAGTGGCGATATATACAAACAAAAATGTTATGGAATACAATATGAAGTGCATCATTAAGTTTTTAACCGTCAAAGTTAACGGTCAACTATCTTTTTTTAAAAAAAACTGATTCAATATCCGTAGGTTTTAGTTTATCCCTGAGGATATAATATATAAAATATATTGAAAAAAAAATTATTGAAGATTTTTTATTTTTTAAAGAATAAAATATTATAGTTAGGTGATTTTGTAAAAAATTATAATTATATATTCTAATTTCTATAATTGCTGTCAAATTGAAGGCAAGGATGTGCACAGGGCCCAAACCAGGAGGGTGCACGTGAGATTCGAACTCAAGACCTATAGTCTGCGAGCTTCCCACTCCACCCATTGGGGTATCTCCGAAAAGAAAATTTACAATATGTATATATCCATTTTTTTTTGCCTATTATAATTTGATTAAAAATACAAGTAAACTTAATTCATAAAGAATTAAACTTGATGCAAAAGATCAGATTCTCGTTGGTTTTGTCAAATTGGAAGCTGAGCTCCCTACGGCAAAACATTCCTCTCAAATGATTTTTAATTCTTTTTTCTAATAAATATTCAAACAGATAATTAAGTAATTAATTAACTTATAAGTCAGTAAATTCTTAAAATGTCTAATTTTATATAAATATATATATATATATATATACAACTCGGCACCGTCACACAACATAGAAATTTCATATAAATAAATAAATAAATATTTATTTATTTATTTATATATACACATTGTATTTAAATATTTCACATGAACTCCATCCGTCCAATATATTAGTGTGGACAGTGATAGGGACGAAAAGAAAATTTGATAGAAACACACCAACAATTAATAGATGAATTTACATGTGAACAGAAACACATCTTAATCATTTATCCCTATTATTTTTTTTTCCCCTCTATTTTTGTATCTACATATTGTTAAAATATATTAATTCTCCAAGATTCTAAACAAGAGTAGAATTCATGAAAATTTCCCATCATTTGAGTAATTAAGTATTATTTTCAATTTTCCAAAATTCTCCGATGGATGATTTCACCGAAAAATTAGTCAAGTTAAAATTGATCTATCCAAAAAAAGAAAAAGAAAAAGAAAAAAAAGTGGAAAAGCAATGCAAATTGTTATTCAAATATTATACTCTTTATCATACACCAAAATAATTATAAAAAGGTTACAACAAGTGCATTAATAAAGCTACTTATTTGGCAGCTTTACCCCCTTTTTTTTTCACCATTAAGAAAAATATCATGAAGAGCAACATGTCTCGTCATACAGAATGCTGAAAAATAAAATTGACTTTACATTAACCCTGCAAATCAATTTCTTTTATGCATGTTTCCACGCAACAAAGCCAAGTAATACAGAATCCTAAAGAAAAATCCCCAGGCAACGATAATCCAGAAGCTTTCCCACTTGCTAAAATCAGTAATCCCCATATCCTTAAGTAAATCCGGACCAGTAGCAATGCAAGAAGAGCCCGTGAAATTGGTGCCCAGAATCTCACCCACGTTCATCAGAAACTTCTCTTTCAACTCGACCGGAGCCGAGCCCATAGGCGTGTTATCAAAAGACTGAATTGCCCTGACGAAACATTTGCTTGAATCCCCATACTCATTCTGCAAAAGTGCCTGAAATGGGTATTTCATGATGGACAAGTAATTGAACCATTTCCAGTAAATTGGGATCCTACCCGGGCTAATGTACAACCCACAGAAGAAAAGAAAGTACGTCAACACAGCCAAAATCACACAGAATCCAGCCAAAACTTGAGGGAAAAATTCCACAACCAAAGTGACAAAAGAATTCCCTGCCCAAAATGATGCAAAAATAATTCCCCAATAAAAGAAAAATGCCCTAAATCCACCTTCTAAGCCAACCCCCCAAAATGTAACAAGTGAAAGGATTGTGGAGAGTAATATTATAGATGGCATCCAACCCAATGCATTAGATACCCAATAGGAAAATTTTCTATAGCCATTGTAAGCAGTTTCCCTTATAAGAATGCTCCTTTCTTGAAGGAAATTCCCCCATCCCTCAGCACAAACAAAGAAGACCGTCGCCACGACCAGACCGATAAACTGTACCCTTTCTTGATTCCCTTTAGTGGAAATATCAAGTTGCCAATAAGTACTGGCAAAGATTATTGCCGTCAAAAGTGTGGCTCCGAATCGATAGATTAAAATCTCTGGCAACCGGCGGGAATTGATTAAAGATCGCCTTAACAACACCAGAACTTCCTTCCAAATTGGATTAGCAAATTTGTGAACCTTTGTAGGAAGAAGATCACCACGGTCAATTAGGTCAACATCATTGGTTGACCCCAAGACTAATTTCCCTCGTAATAGTATGCTGGAAAGAATTGCTTCTTTCAAGGAGGAACTATGTTGCATGGGTACGGGTAGCGATGGATAATTTTCCTTAATTAATTGTGCATCTCTCCTTGACTTGTTGAATTCGACCAAATTCTTTATCTTCTCTGGATTATTGCTCTCAAGATCGCAAATCAAATCTAGAGTAGCCTCAGAAGGG
Organism: Parsonsia alboflavescens; assembly: GCA_028571225.1. Lineage (NCBI taxonomy): Eukaryota > Viridiplantae > Streptophyta > Magnoliopsida > Gentianales > Apocynaceae > Parsonsia > Parsonsia alboflavescens. The sequence continues at coordinate 3,954 of JAOXNR010000972.1, forward strand.
TTTTCATCGTCCGGAATTGGATGTCCGAAATCTAACAAGTAAGAAGGCAAATTGGAAGGAGAACCGCTATAAACTATTTTCCCATGAGATAAATATATCAATCGGTTAAGGAGTCCAAGAACACGGTAACTTGGTTGGTGAATAGACATGATTACGATGCTTCCAGTCTTTGCAATTCTTTGTAAAACTTTCACCACAGAAAAAGAACTGGTTGAATCGAGTCCGGTGGTGGGCTCGTCAAGAAACAAGAGAATAGGGTCGTGAATGATCTCAATCCCAATAGAGACTCGCCGGCGTTCACCGCCGGAGACTCCCCGGTGGGCTTCACCTCCAATCACTGTCTGGGCTGCACTTCTGAGGTCCAGTTGATTAATTAAATCCTGAACTCTCTTTTCTTTCTTGGATTTGGACAGAGAATGGGGAAGTCTCAACTCGGCTGCGAACATTAAGGTTTCTTCAACTGTAAGCATGGGGAAAAGAAGATCATCTTGCATGACATAAGCAGAGATGGCTTTGAGTAAGCTGGAGGAATCCAATCGTTCTCCGTTGAGATTGATTGTTCCCTTTAAGCTTCCCTTAACTATACGATTAGCCAATGCATCGATGAGTGTTGTCTTTCCAGAACCGGAGGGCCCAAGAACGGCCAGGATTTCGCCTTCGTGAGCCCCCCCGGAGATGTCATTGAGCAGAAGTTTTGTTTCTTGTTCTTTGGAGCAGAGGAAACCGCGGCTACGGGTTTTGATGGTGTAGCTGAGGTTGGTGAAGGAGAGGGTGAGTGGGAGTGGTGGGGAGTTAAGGATTTTGGCCATTTCTATGGCCGCTTCGGATTCCTGGTCTTCTTCCGTACCAGTTCTGCCGGTGCACAGGAGGGGGATGGGTGATCCATAGGGACTAGGGGTGGTGGCGCTGGCAACCCTCATTTGCACTATTGATTTTCTGTTGATGACCTAAAGTTTACTACTCTCTCCCTAGGACGAGGTGATGCGGTTGAGCATGGAACTATTTGGTTGTTTATATACACTGAAGATCAGCTATATTATGTCTCTGTTTTAAATTGTAATCCGATCCCTCTCACAAAAATTGAATATGTTTCTATTTTTATTTTGAATTGTTTAGAATTAATTGTTCTAATATAAAGAAATTAACAGTAGTGTACAATATTAAAAAAAATAAGGTTTTTTTTTTACTTATAATTTGAGTAATTGAAAGATCAAATTTCAAAGAAAGAAATTATATAGTTTCTCCATTTAGAATTAAATGTGTCTAGTTCTGTTTTGAGTTAACAGAAATAAATATCCCACCTTTTATAATATAGTTAAAACTGCTGGGATATGATATTATGTTAGTTATATGTTCTAGCTAGGATTATAATTGTTATTTGATGTTCGTTTGTTAATTGATGTTAGATTGGATTAGTAGTTTACTAGTCTGATACCGTTTAGGTATTTTTGATTTATTTATATACTTGTAATTCTTTGTTAAATAAGATGATAAATTGATTTATTCTTCCAAATCCTAAATTTCAACAAAAACTTATCGAAGAAATTGATATGATTATATTTCAAAATGAAATAAATCAATTTTTCATAATAAAATTTTATAAAAATCAAACTAAGACATTCAATCTTCTAGAATGGAGGGAGTAATATTTTTTTACAGTGTTTTAAATTGCTCATTCAATTTAAATATAGGATATGATTTTTTCCTAAAAGAGATAAATTAATTTTAATACATTCTTTTAAAAAAATAAATAAATAAAAATTAAGGACTTAAAGGAGTAAGTGCAATTGTGCATGGAATTTCTATTCTATTCTATTTCTGTCGTCTTCTTCTCCGGCCGATCCATTCACAGTTCAAATTCCCTCCTCCGCATGAACTTCTTGTGGCTACCACTGACAGAGATAATTTATTGGTCTGAAAGAGGAGACTTTTCTGTAGTCGTCATGAAGAATTGCTTGTAATGAATGGGCAATTAATTAAAATGGCCTACCCAAAATACTGCTGCATGTCCTCCATGACAATCTCTCTTCCTTATCTCTCAGTTGATTCATTGTGGCTCCCATGCGACGCAATATTGTCTGTAGCGTAAGTTCATGTATGATCTGCACAGGTGAAAAAGACTCTTCACGAACCATTTCATTTATGGCTATGCAAGTCTCTCTCTCTCTCTATATATATATATATATATATTTATTTCTAACTGGCCAATTATTTGGCCGGATATTTTGATTGGTTGGCGTGATAGGGCTTCTGTTCCATAAGATGAACAAGAGCTTCTTCTTAATTGCATTTTATCATTAATTATAAATTATTGTTATTAATTAATTAGTATTTGATGATATTTTTTTTATATTATCTCTATAATGATATATAAGTGAAATAATATTTAAATTTTTAAAAGAATAATACGATAATACTTTAAGAAGGAAAAAAATTATCTTTAACTTTTGTGAAATGATGGATGGTAACATATTTAGTAAGGAGGGAATATACATGCATGAATGATGTACATGCTGCAAAGCCCACGGTGACGTTAGGGTTTTAAGATCAAAACTAATTAATAGATAAAATAAATGCGCCATTTCTCCTAGCAAAATATAACTTGTTGATCACTTTGTAAATTATGATTTTTATTTTTTTTACATTCACCCCTTCCATACCTCCACCCCTAAAAAAAAAAAAAACTGATTCCTCATTTATCCTTGTCGAATTTGATATCTCTTGATCCTAAGTTTCATCGCTTACCACCGAGTTAAGTAATTATTTTTTAACTTGCTTTTCATTTAATATTATATTATTTATATATAGCATGAAAAAAAGAGAGTTATAAGTATATATTTATATGCGAATCAGGGAAGTGAAGGTTTTCGATTGGATATTTTTTCAAACTATAACCTTGATAAATCGATTTATACGAGTTTAAATTACATGGTGAATCCAACTATCAATCAGAATAGTCATGAGCGCAGGAGCCTGACCCAGACGGCCAGACATATCTTGCTTAACCATAAGAAAGGATAAAGGGCAATTATATTATATATGCGCTATTAAAATAATTTATATTTAATGATGGAGAATATTATATCAGCAACTCCGGTCAGAAAAATCAAACCGCGAGGTAATGCTTGGAGCTCGGCAACGTAAGGTCCCGGTCATGCATGCAGATGGACAGTTGCCCTTATCATATAAAATGTCCAATCATAGGTTCATAAGATTAGGAACTTTTGCTCATCTAATCGTAGGCCACGATGAATTATGGGCCAAGCTTCTTGGGCTAATAGATCATGTTCACGTTGGATCCATTTATGGTTCTTTTCACGAAAGGTTCATAACTCAACTCGATCATTATTAAATTGAATCAATTAAAATTTTAGTGATTAAATTGAAAAAAGAAGTATAAGTTTAGTAATCAAATTGATACGTGAGTCCCCTAAAAAATTTGATTTTATTTTCCAATTCCTAATATTTTAAACCGAGTTTTAAAATCCCAATTATTGGATTATTTTTCTTTATGAACTCAATTATTAGCAAGAGGTAAACCCTTTTGGAGAAGGCCTTACCAAACATTACCTGTTAACAAGACTTCTCTTAGTCTCTCTTATACCTTCTCTCCCACCTTGAAAAATTCTGGTACAACAAACGTAGAACAGAAAGGGCACTCATATCATCACCATCTTCTTCACCTGGACCACATCTGCATTACTCTGCGCCGGAGGATCAAGAAACTGCCGAGCATGACCACAGTGAACAACCCACTTTCCGTTCCTCTGATGCTCTCCTTCAGTAATCTAACCTATGCTGTCAAAATTAGCCAACCTATTACCAAATGGTTCAACAGAGAGTCAAAAACAAGTGTTCTGCTTAATGACATATCAGGGGAGGCGAGAGAAGGAGAAATCCTGGCCGTTTTAGGCCCGTCGGGTTCCGGAAAATCGACACTGATTGATGCATTGGCCAATCGGATTGTGAAGGGAAGCTTAACGGGAATGGTCAATCTCAACGGTCAAAGATTAGACTCGAACTTACTCAGAGTCATTTCTGCCTATGTCATGCAAGATGATCTTCTTTTTTCAATGCTCACAGTTGAAGAAACCTTAATGTTTGCTGCTGAATTGAAGCTGCCAAGAACTGTTTCAAAATCCAAGAAGAAGAAGCGGGTTCATGATTTGATTGATCAATTAGACCTCAGAAAGGCCAAGAACACTGTGATAGGATGTGAAGGAAACAGGGGAGTTTCTGGAGGTGAAAGGAGAAGAGTTTCGATTGGAATTGACATAATTCATGATCCGATTCTTTTATTTCTTGATGAGCCCACTTCAGGACTCGATTCCAGTAGTGCATTCTGGGTGGTCAAGGCTTTACAAAGAATTGCCCAAACGGGAAGCATTGTGATCATGTCCATTCATCAGCCAAGTTATAGGATTCTCTGTTTATTGAACAAGTTAATGTTCCTGTCTCATGGAGAAATAGTTTATAGCGGGTCTCCATTCAATTTGTCTCTGTATTTGTCGGATCTTGGGCATCCGATTCCTGAATATGAGAACCCTTCGGAGGCTGCTCTGGATCTCATTCTTGACCTGGAGAATACCAATGATGGGACAAAAACCATGGTCGATTTCAACAGGGCATGGCAAACTATGAAACGGAGTCAAGGACCAGCTGAGCCAGTGCCCCCGCATGCTTCACCGTTGAAGCAAGCCTTAATTTCCAGTATTTCAAGATGCAAATTAGTGAATGGATCAATCACAAAGGTTCAAACATTCGCTAATCCATTTTGGGAGGAAATTCTAGTGTTATCTAAACGATCCATTCTTAATTCAAGAAGAATGCCAGAGCTTTTTGGGGCACGATTTTTGTTTACGCTTGTCACAGCAATTATCTTGGCTACTCTGTCCTTGCACATCGATATTTCCCCAGTAGGAAATGCAGAAAGGTTTCGATATGTGGGATTTGCAATCGCAACGGTTTTCTTCGTTTGCACCGATGGAATTCCAAGTTTCCTTGAAGAAAGGAACATCTTTCTGAGAGAGACTTCTTATAATGGATACAGAAAGATTTCTTATTGCATTTCTCATGCATTGGTTTGGATTCCACCCCTTCTGTTCCTCTCTCTTACATTTGCAACCATAACATTTTGGGGGACTAACATTGACGGAGGATTTTGGGAGTTGTTATTCTATTTTGGGATCATCATGGCATCATTCTGGGCAGGGAATTCTTTCGTGACATTGGTAACAGAAATTGTGCCCCAGGTGATGCTCAGCTACGTTTTAGTAGTGGCAACATTATCGTACTATCTTCTGTTTAGTGGGTTATTCATCGGTCGTGACAGAATCCCAAAATACTGGCTTTGGTTTCATTACTTATCTCCCAAGAAATATGCAAATGCTGCAATTTTGCATAATGAATACGACCATCCCACCACGTGTTTTGTTCATGGAATTCAGATTTTTGATGGCAGTCCTCTGAGTTCAATTCCGAGCCAAGTGAAAGAAGAGATCTTGAAGAACCTTGGGAAAACTCTAAGGAGGAACATTACTGGATCGACTTGTTTAACTACGGGAGCAGATATATTGAAGGAGAGAGGAGTCACTGGTCTTAGCAAATGGGATTGTTTTTGGATCGCCATTGCTTGGGGATTCTTGTTCAGGATATTGTTCTACTTTGCTTTGTTGTGTGGAACCAAGAATAAGAGAAAATAAAATAACCGATGCATGGGACTGGGAAATTAGTCATGTAAAAAAAAAAAGGGCGTTGCATTCTCTGAAATTGATGCCTTAAACCTTTTCTTTTTCTTTTTCTTTTTGCCATGGTGATGTTTCTTTGTGATTTGTATGAATGTATATTTGGAGTGATAACCGGTGAATGTTGTAATTTACTGTTTCATAACACCAAAAATTCAACAAAACTTGGGAGATTATTGGTCGGAACCTCAAGCCCATTTCTTATCATTTTACTATGTGAAATCTCTTTTTAAAAATATGTATAAATTAAATTGGAATATTCAATTTTGAACGGAAAATGTATTATTTATAAGAAAATGCAACAAAAACTTAATTTGCATGTACGTACAAGATCTAAAGATAAAATAAGGTGATCTATTATTTCTTGAAGTACAGACTAACTTCTAAAAGAAGATCTGAAATGAAAAAAGGAAGAACAGGAAGGGAAGACGAAGGTTACCGTTCTCCTTTTTCTCACTTTTTTGACCTTTTTCTTTCTCAAAATGGGAATAGGAAGAGTTCGTATGTCCATGTTGCGTTAGCTAAGATTAGCTCGCCCGATATGATGTGGAAAGAAATTCTCTGATTGATAAAGATTTCAGTCGAGATTTACATCTAGGCGTACCTATCTCATAAATATTTTCTTCCCCTAATCTCTAGTCTCAAGCTTATATTTCTCAATTTACATTTAGGTGTACCTATTTCAAGGTGTACCTATTTCATAAATGTTTTCTTCCCCTAATCTCTAGTCTCACGCTTATATTTCTCAATTTACATCTTGCT
>JAOXNR010000973.1:0-10457 GCA_028571225.1 Parsonsia alboflavescens
AATCCCCTATATAAATCTTCATACTTGAATACATTACAAGGTTCTTCAACTTGCCCATCATCTTCAAGCATAACTTCATCAATCTTGTCATGAACTTCAAGTTGTTCTTCATGGTCTAGCATTAATTCGAACCTTGCTACTTTCATCCTCAAACTTCCATGCTTATACTTGAAATATTGAACTTTGTATGCATGAATCAACTTCTTCATCTTGTAAATCTTCATTCCATTAATTGAATCATCCCTTGAAGCTCCATCCTCTTTAGAATTGAACTTGAATCTTCTCATCTAGTCATTTGGTAGCTTTCATGAATTACCCCATGCCATGTATGCTCCTTGATCTCCATCATCTTTTGAGATATTTGATCATTCTATCCTCTCTGGCTTCGTATTCTCCCGTAACCTGGCTAGCTATGACTTGTGAATCTGTTTTAACATGCAATTTTTGCACTTTGAGAGCTATTATAAGTCTTAGACCTGCTAAGAGAGCTTCATATTCTGATTTATTATTCGAGGTTGAGAAGTTGTACTTCACAGTGTAAGGGATTCGCACTCCCTCAGGGTTGATCCATTATTCGAGGTTGGGAAGTTGTACTTCACAGTGTAAGGGATTCGCACTCCCTCAGGGTTGATCAGTACTATTCCCGCACCTGAAATTTCTTTTTCTGTGGAACCATATGTATACATTGTCCAGACGTTACTTTCACAAGTGCTTGTGAGCTCCAGTGGAGCCTTTGTGCATGCTTCTACAAAGTCTGAGAGAGCTTGGGCTTTGATTGCTTCCCTTGACTCAAATTTAATTTGATATCCCAAGAGCTCGAGAGACCACTTCATTCTCCTGCCCGATAACTTGGGTTTGGCTGGAGCTTGTTTTAGCGTTAAATTGGTTAATACTCTTCTCGAGTAAGCTTCAAAATACTGCTTTATTTTCTTTGAGGTACAAAAATTTTTCGAGGTCCTAATATCTAACTTCGGGACCTTTGAGCAATTGGCTTACATAATAGATGGGGAATTGTAAATCTGACCTTTCTACTAGTAGCACTAAGCTGACTGCCTTTTCTGTCGCGGTACCTCATAGAGACAAATTGGGGAGGTTTTCCCATAAACTCTTTTAGCTTGCCAAAAAGCTGCGTGACAATCCTCAATCCACTAGAAGTCCTTCAGCTATGTGATCACCTCATAGAATTTCTTTCCTTTGTCAGCTATTTTGCTAATAAAGCATCCCAGTGCTGCCATCTTCCTTGTTAAGCTTTGGACTTCTTTGATGTTCCGAGGAGGTTCCATGTCTTTCAGTGCCTTGATCTTGTATGGATTGGTGTCAATGCCCCGTTCTGATATCATGAAACCCAAGAATTTGCTTGCAAAAACTCCAAAGGTGCATTTTTCTGAGTTGAGCTTTATGCGGGCAGCCTTCAAGGTCTGGAAAGTCTCCCTGATGTCGTTAATAAAATCTTCAGAGGTCTTGGACTTGAGTACAATGTCGTCGACGTAGACCACTATGTTCCTCCTGAGCTGATTCTTGAATACCTTATGCATAGCTCACTGGAATTTTGCCTATGCATTCTTCAGATCAAACGGCATTTTTGTATAGCAGTACGTCCCAATCTCTGTGATGAACAAGGTTTTTTCCATGTCTTACACTGCCATTGGGATCTGGTGGTACCCCTCATATGCATCCAGGAAGCACAACCACTAATATCCAGCTGTTGAGTCGACAATTTGATCGATGCTTGGGAGTGGGTAGGAGTCCTTCTGACAATATTTGTTTAGTGTGGTGAAATCCACATACATTCTCCATGTCCCTTCTTTCTTTGGGACTGCAACTGGATTGACCCGCCATTCTGGGTACACCACCTCTTTCAGAATTCTTACATTAAGAAAAGTCGAGCAATGACCTCGTTTCACTCGGGGGCAAAGGTCCTCTTCTTTTGCTTCACCGACTTGACCCTAGTTTGAGGCCGACCTTATGTTTAGAAATTTTCCAATCCACCCGCTTGAGGTCGCTAAGCTGCCAGGCGAAGACATTTAAGTACTCTTGAAGGGAGTCCTGAGCTTCCCTTTGATTTTAGGAGGTTTCAACTCTCCTACTTTTATCCTTATCTCAAGGAATTTCGGGTCGAGGAACACCTTCTCTCCTTTGCCAGTGTCTTGGATTTTGTAATCATCATTCCCTTTTGGGAGGTCGGTGCAATTTTCCTTCTCTAGCCCAAGTAACATTCAACGGCGAGCTGTCTGTCCCCTTCTAGGACAATCTAGGTATCTCCAACCTGGATTTTTATGCTGTAGTGTAGCAGAGAGAATTCTACTCGTAGATCCATGAACCCCCTTCTACCCAAAATTACGTTATAGGTCCCAGGGGCATCGACCACCATCCAATCCCCTCCCGAACTGTAGTTGGGACATGAAGGATCCCATCCGCATAGGTCGTGTTGCCGTTAAAGCTTGTCAGAGTTGTGTCCGACCTTATTAGTAAGCTATTGATTATCCCCATCTGGTCGAATGCCTTTCGGAACAAGACATTCACAACACTTCTAGTATCTACCAGGATCTTGCACACCAGGAAGTCTCCGATATGAAGGGACACTATTAGGGGTTTTGAGTCTTCCCCTCGAGGTTGTTTTGACATTTTTTCGATTGCATTTATTTCAGCAACCAGAGCTTGCTGATTCGGGGGGGGGGGCTGTTGGAGGTGGATTAGCAGGTCCCATGTTCCTTGCTAAGAACTCTTGCTGGTAGCCCTCCTTGATTAACCTCTCAATCTCACATTGGACGTCAAAACAGTCCTCTGTGAGATGATTGTGGCCATGGGACTCTTGAGAGGTCTTTGGGGCTTCAGGAGACCTCTTTTCTCCCTGATCACCAGAATTTCGGCCCGTGCAGTCTTCAGAGTAGTGGTCACGAGGTTGGGGATGGTCTTTTTTTTCTTCTATGAAGTTCCTCCTTTGCAGTGGAGGTCCTTTCTGTCCCTTTTCGAGGATTGAGGGCTTTTTGGTCGCCCTTTGTTATCTTTTTCGGTGGCTAAGGCAAAGCCATGGATCTTCTTCTGGACTGCTGTTTCCTCAGCATTGATAAGCTTTTCTAGGAGCGACGATATCTCCTTTATGGTTTTTACTGGCTCCTCTGTCAGCCTGAATGCTACGTAACCCCTTTGCAAACCCTATTTGAAGAAAGTGATGTAAATGGCATCATTCTTCTGGTTGATCCCCATTGCCTCGTCATTGAAGCGACTGTATTAGATTCTCGTACTCTCTCCAAACTTCTGCTTGATGTTGAAGAGGTCATTAATTTCTTTTTCACTCCTCGTGTTGCTCTGATAGGTTTCAGGAATAACTCCTTTAGCTATATCCAGTTTGAGATGCTTGCCTCTAAGATGCCTTTGAATCAGGACTAGGCCTTCTTGGTCTGTGTTAACCCAAATTCTTTGCATTTTACATGTTCAGGGTACTCAAACATTTCGATGTAAGACACATATTCGTCTCTATGCTGCAGTGGTTCCCCTGTGGTATCATATTTTGCCTCCAGGTTTGGAGCTTTAAATCTTGGCGGCATCCGAGCTGTTCAGATACTCTGGACGAATGGCAAAGGCTCCAAAAGGACCACATTGCTCTGAATCTCTCGTTCACCACTTCTTTCCTGATTAGCTTGGGAGGAGTTGCTCTCCTTTGTGGATTGGGGGCTACCCCTCGAGCGTTATTTCCTGTCATTTCGATCAGGCTCCATTGAGGTCGCATCCTTTCTCCAAGAGGAGTTCGTCGCAAGCTCCCTTGCTCTTCAAGGTCCTGTCTCTGGCTTCGTGACATGGCTACTTGGTTGAGCCTATCTCTTAAGTCATAACCCCTTCCATTGTTCAAGGTTTCTCGGAGGTCGGTCACGGGTTGAGTTCTTGACTTGCTTCATTAGGTCGGAGTACATTCCTTGCTTTTTGAGGGTAAAGGCTGGTCAAGCTGATTAGGTGTTGCCTGGCCTTGGGGTGGTTGTGAATCTCTTCGAGAGGGCACTGGAGTATGTCCCGTGGACATATAATTTCGCCTGCCAGAGATTCCCTCCATGGCTGCTACCATTCGTTCCAGGAGGTCCGCTGGAACTGATATCTATGTTCTCCCAGATCTTTGTGGCCTGGGGTTATTGCCATTGGCAATAAGATCAGGGTGCCCTTGCTCGAGCATCTCTTATACAGGTGGACAATTCATTGGGGCCCTCCGAGATCGACTAGATAATGATGGGCGTGGTGGCTCCTGTTATGCGATCGAGACTGGGCTATTGCTTTCAACCAGGAGAGGGCCTTCAGGCACCGTTTCATTAGTGGGTGATTGCTTCCTACCAGGTGGTCTACCCCGACGTGGTGGTTGAACATGTGTAGGCTAGGATTGAGTTATCGTGCTTTTTTGTTTGTTTTGTGTAGGGAAGAAAACTAAGCTTTTCGTCTAATTCCCACAGACGGTGCCAGAAGTGATGGGGCTCAAAAGTGAACTCCAGGTCACCCAAAAACCATGATGACGTCAATGATTGCAACTTGAAAAGAAAGCCAAGAAGTCACTGGAGATGGGCTGTGCCTAAGGAAGAGTTCCGATGCCTAAGTATTCTGAGAGTAATTAAGTGTAATTTATTCTCAAAAAGACTGTTCTCCATTTTCGCAGACTGATTATGATTTGATTATATAGAAAATAATCAAATACCTCTTCGATTAGGACTCTACTTTTACGCAACAATAGGCAATTAAGATAGTTGTGAGATCATTGAATCCCATGACCTACTCCTGGTATAGTGGAATTTCCCTTGGTTGGGATACATTGCCATTCACATCTCTATTGAGAGCGACAAGCTCGCTAACCGACCTCTAGATCAACTTCGCAACCTGCTTGTGGACGTCGAGAGTCTCGACCATCTCTTCTGGGAGGTCGCGTCGAGTGATCGCAGGTATATGGGGGTTATTAGGAGTCGTGCACGGTTGGTTGCGGCATGGAAGATGTATGAGACGAGTTGGGAGTTACTAGGTCATAGGTTGAGGTCTTGTGGTACTTCTCTCAAGCTCATTTAGGAGGTCGATGGTAGCAGGTCGCTATCCACCTGTTTCTGTTGACTTTGTGAGTCTGAATTTTAGGTATTGAAGGTTAGAGCCTTGGGCCCATTTGGGTTGAACTTCTGTCCGGATCCTGCCCGTTTATGTTGACTTTTCCGGACTATACCCATTTCTTCCATCACATTGTATAAAATAAAAAATAAGAAAAATATGTAAGAAAAAGTAATCTACCACCCATTCAAATTAATATCTTTTCTAAAATTAAAAATAAGAGATTCTTACATGTGTTTTCATTAATTTCAAAACTGAACTATTCAATTTGGGACAAACTAAAATAATTAATAATTTAATTTACCGGAATTATCTTTCATATATAATTATCCAAAGAATGATAAATAAATAAAGAATTGAGGAGGTTTTTTTATTATACAAAATTAATTTTCCAAAAGATCTTTCATATTTATATACATCACTTCTTGGAAGGTACTAAAAGTAATATTTTTAATTTATTGAATTCATATAACTTTAAAATGCATTTAGTCATAATCATTAAATTATATTAAATTACATTTTAACTTTGATTTATTATTGATATTCAAAATTAATTTATAAGTTATTATGGAAAGTCAATTTCATATTTTTATATGTCATAATATTTAAAATATTATTTAGTAGTATTTAGTAATTATCATCGTTGATTAAAATAAGTTGAATGAAATTTTATTTTAATAAACGAAATTAATTAAAATATACTCTTTACATTAAAAATATTTTCGAGATTTTTTCTGTTAACCTTTTAATATTTAATTTATGTTGGTAAGAATTAAATTATTTAATTTATTAATATTTATTTTTTAAAATATTATTGACAATAAAATTTTTAACGACGAATATGAGCCAATGACTAATAACCACACTTTGATGGTGAATAACCTCTAAAAAACAGATGAAGTGATGACCTATGTTTTATTCGATGGCATTATCAAAAATTTTGGAGAGACATTTTCTCGTACCAGTGTCGACAACAGTAAGTCCGTTTCGAGAGATGAAACACAATTTAACAACAGTCTTTACTTGCTGTCATAGCTATAGTTGCAGCTAGATTGGTCAAAAAGGGTTGGGGTCCATGGATCAACTCCTAGCCCTGTTATTGATGGATTGGGTTGGACTAGGCTTGGTAAATGAAGCGTTGGGCTGGATAACCCTAAAGGCATTTTTTATTTATTATTAATTTAATAATTTATGTCATTATCATCACTTTACTTATCTGATGAAGATCCTGTTATCATCATTCATCTTAGGCCCTCAAGTTCAACCCTCACCACTGTCATCGTCACTGACTCACCTCACGGTCACACTGTTGTCAATGCCAGTCAACCCAAATACAGTAATACTTGCGATTCAAATCTACCATCAACGTTCCCCTTTTTCCCTCACACGTCATCGGAAAGCCTTCCTTTTTTAACTAGAAGCTCTCTTATATTCCTCCTTGGTCAATTGAGCTCCCCTATCATTTTTCTTGGATCTTCAGTAGCAGGACCAGACTCGTCAGATTTGCAAATCGCAGCGGCATATCTCACAACAACAGTGCAGAATCTTCAAGGACTGCATTCCTAAAATGTCTCAAAATCTACTTCAAAGTACTTTGCAGCTGACCATTGCTCAGAACCTACTTCAAGGTATATATAATGTGTATGATACAATTTACTTTCTGGGTTTCTAGAGGGAGAAAGGATGGTGAAAGATGAGTATTGTATAGATGAGGCCAATCTTATTAGTTATTGCTGCCTGCTTTGTAGATTTAATGCATCGGGATCATTGTAAATGTAATGTATTAGTTATTGCTTAGTTATTGAGGCCAATCTTATATATAATATGATTTTTTTTGGATGAAAGAAAAGAAGATGTAATGCATTTTAGATGTTTAATTCTGCAAGACATTGAAACTTTGTTGATTCATGTTCTACTTTATATTAAAGGTTTGTATGTACATTGATTAGGTGTCTATTCATCGTTTTTGATGAATTGGGTGTGCACGAAATTTCCCCTGTGTTCTACACTGAAGACCTTTAGCATCTTATCTTTCGATAATGATGAGAAGCATTTGCTAGAATTAATCCTCCAAAGTGCACCTGTTCTGGAGATGGTCAAAATTGGATGCAGGGTAAAAGATCTAGAAAGGTTGCAGTTAGCTTAGAAAGAGACAGAGTCACTCCCAAGGTGTTCAGAAAACAATAGGGCGTTTTCTCATGAGATGGAGGTCCTTGGACCAGCCCTTGGGCTTTTAAGGGTTTGGCTGGGCTTCAATATTATTAGCCCTTCAAGACAGGGTTTAGGCCCAGCCCAACCCAACCCTGATCTTTTAGGGCTTAGTTAGGCTTGGGCTTGGACTGGGCTTTTTTGACAGGTCTAGTTGCAGCCACTTGTTGCAATTCTAGCATTTTTATGGTCATATATATATATATATATATATATATAGAGAGAGAGAGAGAGAGAGAATGATTTTCTATTATATGCTCCGTTGCACTGCGTGATGCTTTTTTTTTTTTTTAAACCATTACCCTAGATGATATCGTTTTGGGCTTGATTTTGACAAAAAAAAAAAAAACATGCAAAACGAGCAGAGCATGACAGACATCAACGGCGAACCACCAATGAAGAGGCAGGTGCGGCCGATCCTGTTGCACCCAGCCACGAGAGCCTGTAGGCAGCCCAGGCCAAGTGCCCAGCTGCAAGCTCCTCAGGTGGGTGTGCAATGGTGAAAATGGTACTCTCTGATGAAAATTGCTCTGCTCAGTCCCTTGCTGCCTTTTTTTTTTTTTTTCAAAACCAAGTGCAAAACAAGGTCGTTTAGGACAATGATTTCGAGGAAAAAAAAGCATCACTTAGTGCAACAAAGCACATAATAGGAAATTTCTCTCTCTCTCTCTCTCTCTCTCTCTCTCTATATATATATATATATATGCTTTCTATATTGCATAAATTAATTTATTGACATAAATTTTATTCAATCTCCTTCTGACCTTTGGCGGCTAGATAGGATTGAGTTACCTGCCTTACTTTTAATATAAGATGTATCATCTAATGATGAACAATCCGAAAGCCAATGTTATTTATCGCTTGAGACAATAGAGGAGAAATTGGAAGTGCTAGAGAAGAATATTTATTATTACTTGAATTTCATCTTGTTTTATTAAAGGGAATGTTCTATGATATGAGATCTATCTCTTTACTTGATGCACAAATTAAACACGAAACTTTTTGCTCTTTTGTGGAATTCGATTGATGGGGTACTTCCACTGCATTTGGTGGAGTGTCTCTTAGAAATTTGTATGTAAAGTGTAAAGTTTATTTCGACAATAAATAAACAAATATTGATGGGGTCAGAATTCGACTTCAGGTCACCCCACAGATCTTGAAGAAGCTCCGAGGTTAGCAGCCTAAGAAATGAAAAGAAAACGGTCACCAGAGTGGACTGTCGCCCAAGGAAGAGCTCTGATGCCTAAGTTAGTATATCCGAGAGATATGGAAGATAAAGACCATTCTCTGTCAAGCGTAGGAGTTTCTTATTCCAGAGTTTTCTCCTTCTTTGTCTTTTTCTTAGTCTGTAGATCCATTGTGTGTTTATGGTTAAGTAGTCTGGCGATCCGTTACCTCCAAGATTTCTACTATGTACTACGTAACTGTATACCATTAGGATAACTGTTGGATTCTGTTGAATCCCACCAATTACTCTTGGATTCATGGTGTTTCCCTGGGATGAGAGATCTTGACATTCACGTCTCTATTGGCAGCTATGAGCTCGCTAACCATCCTTCAAACTAACTTCACGACCTCCCCGTGGATGTTAAGTGTCTCGAACATTTTTTCTGGCCAGGTCACGTTGAGTAGTCCTTGACTCATGGGAGTGATTAGGAGTTGTGCACAGTTGGTCGTGGCATGGACGATTTATGAGAGGAGTTCGGAGTACCTCTCTCGAACTCATTTAGGAGGTTGGTAACCTCTAGGTTGATGACTTGGGAGGTCTGTGGTAGCAGGTCCGTGCTCACCTTTCCTCGTTAACTTAGTGAGTCCGACTTTCAGGTATTGAAGGTATGGGGAATTTGACCCATTTGGCTTGACTTATCTGGGTCGTACCCGTGTTACCTGTATTTCCCCCCTTTAGGCTTAGCGAGTTCAGAGGTTGTTGGTGCCTAAATTACTGATCGTGCATCGTAACACGAACAAATTAAACCTATCTACCAAAATTAATGCAGTTAGGGCAAGTAGGGTAGAACCCACAAGGATTTGAATATCAATTTAAATAAAACCGATTAATAAGTCACAAAAAGGGGGAACTTTTGAAAGAACTTATAAAATAAAATAAAAAAAGAAGCTAAATTAAAAAGGAGAATATAGATGAGGAAGTTTGTTAACAAGAAACAAGCCGAAAGTCAATTGCTCAGGGGTTAATCATTGATCAAATAACACAATTAAGTAGTTGATTTTAGAATTTATCCTGACGTTCAAATTCCTATCCTTTAAATAGATTTACTTCTCGTAACAAGAAATAAAATCCCTAATCTAATCAATTAAACTTACATCGTAGCGAACTATAAATTTAATCAATCAAATTGCATAAACATGAATGTATCACCAATGTCAAATCACATAAACAAAGTAGCTTTAATTCATGCAATTTGATTCATACAATTCTCTATAGTTAAATAAAGTTGTTAGCCAAACCTAATTCAAACAATAGTTGCTACATGTGGATTTATCAATCTTAGCGATAATATTTAAACCCTAGCAGTATAGTCATACAAATTAATCTAGGTGATCAGTCAAAATTAATAAGATGAAAATAAGAATTTCACAAATACTTAATAATAAAGATCAAATCTTTAATAGAAAACAAACCAAATCTCATAACCCCATAACAAAATAACCTACTTCATGTTCTTAATAACAAAAAACGACTACTCACAAGACATGATTAATAAAATCGAAAAATACATAAGAAAAGAGGAAGAGAAAATCTGCCATTTGTCTTCGGAATTCCTCGGAAGATCAATCTTGAGTTGTGCTGTGTTGTGCATCTAAGACTAAGACAAAGGGCCTATTTATATGAGTAAAAGACTCTTTACAAATAAATAGTTACCTAAAAGGATTCTAATAATAAAATAAAAACTTATTACAAAACAAAGTAGTTAGGAATAAATAATCAAATCCTAATAAAACTGAAAGTCTTTGCCACGGCCCACGGTCAACAAACTTGGTCAATCTGTAGTCCCCAACTCTAATCCAATGAACAGTAAAAATGGTGAACTGTTCTGGTGAACAGTATGCCGAAACAGTGCTGGTGAACAGCGCCTCAACAAGAATTTCGTAAAATCTTGAGCATTTTTCAACCAAATATTCCTACAAACAAAAATCAAACATAGGGAAGTAAAATATAT
>JAOXNR010000974.1:0-10456 GCA_028571225.1 Parsonsia alboflavescens
GTTTCGAGTTTCTGGTAATAAAATCGTTTCTCTTAGTGTCTCAAGAATATTGTCGTTTTGTTCTTGATTCGCCCTTTTCTGCGATAAAACTTTCGAGTTAAGTTGTTTGCAGTTAAAGGTTCTATTTTTTTCTTTCCACCATAATTCCGTTTTGCGTCAATATATTTTTATTTTGACATGAAAGTTGGAATTGGGTCTTCAATATGGTGACTTTCTTTAACGTTTAATAGTTTATAACGTAAATACGATAAGGCATTTGTTGGGTAAAAGTTTTATTTAGTACTAGTAATTGATTTACAAGTCCGAAAAATTTATTGAAATCATATTTTGTTGTTCTGCTATTGTTTTTCCCCACTTATTTCCTAGCTAACAATAGTGCATCAAGTAAATACTATGTTACTCTCTTTCGCAAGAACTCGGAGGACCACTTCCAAACATGGCCGCAACACAACTTAATTCTAACTTTTATCCGACTCCACACCAGAGTTTTCTAACACTGATGTAGCATCAATGCGGTAAAGATCCAACCGAAATTTCTCTTTTAAATTTTTAATATGTCAAATTGACTACAAACTAACATGTAGGTGTTCTCCTTAATCTTTTCAGTTGCACATGTTAGTAAAGCTTCCTTTCTTTCCTTTTCTAGCTATGGCTCTTGTAAAACATAATCATGCATTTTAGACACTTTAATGGCCTTTTTTATGCTTCTGTTTTAATCTGCCTCTACTTCAAAAAATTGTCGAACCTCATCGAGAAGTCTTATATATTTACATAAGCAAAATGAATCTCATTTTAAACACAGATGACTAAAAATCATATAATCTTTTAAAAAATTTATCTGTTGCATTATTCATATAATTAACATAGTAGAATTACTGAGTGCTAATGCAAGAGAAGGGCAGCTAAATAAACCATTTTGTTGACCCGTTTACCGACCGGGGAATCAAGGACAAGGAAGGCAACATCCATCCAGATAAAGAAGCAATCATTGGTTGCCCTGAAGTTGAAAACAGTTTCCCTAATAAGAGCTTCAAGAAATGAATTTGAACGATGATGGGTACCTTGCCCCTAGAATCTTATCTATTGCTGAAATGACCCTATGAAAAAATTCAATTACAGTAAAGTCCTCATCTTAGTCAACCTCTCCAAGTAGACGGACCTTGTTGCTGACTAGATCCTTTATATTTGAATTTTGTCTGAATTTATGATTTCACAAGGAAAATCGATCCCAAGATCAATTGAAAGACGAGACTTGTTCGTCCCCATTGCTCCCATGATTATAATTCTCTTATTCTTAAGGCAATTTGATACAAGAAAACCATAATCCTTGTAGTTTTGTTAAAAATCAAAGGCGAATTAGACATAATGTGACTTAATATGAACAACATGACTCATATTTCCATATATAGATTAAGTCCATGTCAAAATTTTCCATTAAACTATATAAAAAGATTTACAAAAATTTTAAAAATTACATGCCATCACTCCAACACGAGCCAAATAAACTATTCTTAGGTGATTTGAGATCACCATATTCAACGAATCTTCAATTTTTACCTAAAAAAAAAATATTGAATATTTCTGTAGGATAAAAAAAATCATGTAATAAAAATATATTTATAAAAACAATCCACATAAAATAATTACTACAATAACCATCCTTTTTATTATAAAACATTGAATTTATATCATATCCTATGATTTCAAAATTAATGCTTTCATCTCATATAATATTTTACAATCTAAATTTTTATGAAATGCATTGAATTTTCACAAATTTATGTGTAAAAATTCTAAATTTTTATTGTCCAAAAAATAAAGAGTAAAAGTATAATTTATAATATGAATAATTTTATATTTTTTTACAATGTACAAGACTTCATTGGAAGAAGAAACAAAAAACCAATTTGAACATTTATTATATCCGTTTTTAAATCCATTCAAATCTTCTCGTTAAGAGATATGTATTAACTTTAAAAATCCCTTAATAAGCCTTGCATATCTTTTTCATAAACTTAGATATGTTGAATTTTTACCTTTTTTACACTCTTAAATTCCTAAAAAAAAAATCATTATTTTTCTAATATCAAAATTTGTATGCAATAAAACCACTTAAAATATTTTAAAAATTCTTTTAATTTCATAAATATATTAATATCTATATGTCTTGAAGTATTTAAATAAAATAAAAATAACAATTCATCAAATGAATATTGCATTCATTAACAATAGAAAACAATAATATTATACATATACATATACATTGTCATGGAGGCCTTTATCTAGTTTACATAAGTGCTAAGGCATGTATGGTGAAAAGGAGATGTCATTACCATATTTCCATTTGTTTCTTTCTTTGAAAAATTAATATATCTAGTCCCATATTTCGTCGACACATAATAATTATCGACTTTTTTTTAATATTATTTCATAAATTTCCTTATAAAACATTACAGAAACAGTGATCATTAATATTAATACTATTCGTTTCCTGAACGTATAAATACCTTCAAATAAGGATATAAAAGTCACTTTCTATCAATAATCTTGTGATTATTTCAAAGAAAGAAAAACCATCCTGAAATCTACATTTGTGACACAGCTATGGCAATTGGGAATTTCATTCCCAATGATAAAATTGGTCGCAATTCTCACCAGTCAATTAATTTACCTCTTATGCTCAGTCGGAGTTTAATCTCAATCAACATCTTCTCATTCTGTGAACTTCTGACTTCCCGTACTTCTACAAATAAAAAACTCATCACCTTTCAACTCACATTAGTGATGAATTGGAGATGTTCATAGAGAAGATATACAACATTCATTCCGTTTATGAATTCAATTCCTGCTCTCAAATCCTTATGCATGAATAATTTTGAAAAGAAAAGGCAGTCCTTTACAAATATAAACATATATAATCTTAAATTTAATTCTATTCAAAAGGTTCATTTCTAGGAAAGTTGTATACTAAATTTCGAGCAAAGATGAATAAATAAATTATTTCTATTACTAATTGGGATAATTTATATTATGCACAACGCACTAAAATTTGTATGGAATTATTTTTTTTGCAATCCATAATTCTTTCTTTGTCCAGATGGTTGTAGTGTCATGAGATATTTGATTACCTTACATAGAAGCTATTAGCTTTTTGGATATTTGATTACTTTTCTCAGGATTTTTTTGTGTTTTTTGATATCTAAATGCATTACCAAGGTGCTATTGACATTCACAAATTGTTTGGTTTACCGAACCGGAATTCCGAAGTTGAAGTTGGGGTAATGAATATTCATTTCAAAATTACTAATTGGAACTACAAAGTTGTTCAATAGTGACTTAATCATAAAAAAATATAAAACCAGCTCATTGTGGACTAAGCATCTTAAGATAAAATATGGCTTTCAAACATGAGAAGAATTGTAGGAGGGAGGTTCAAGGGTGTGGAAGCACTTATATCAGTCGACAAATTTAGCCGAACAGTACATTGAGGTTCTGGTCGGAAGTTTACAAGAGGAATTTCTTTGGAATCAATCTTCTCATGGAAAGTTCAAGTTATCAGCTTGTTTGAGGGCTTTCGAAGATGAAGATGTTGTGTCTTGATCTCCAGCTTCTCAATTTTTCCATTTTAAAATTCTCCTTTCATGGTCTATATTCATGTGGTTGCTCCACAAAGGTTTCTTGGCAGTAGATGATGTTCACATGCATATGGGGTTCCAAATTGCTTCACGATGTCACTGTAAGAACTCTTCAAAATCTTTACAACATCTCTTTTGTCTCTGTTAAATAGCTGAGGAAGTTTGGAGACATTACCAATAGATTTTTGGTCTTGTTGCTGATACTTTCGAACTTGATGGAAGGATTCATGAATGGGTTTCTCATGAGAACAGACTTGGGATAATTGCTCGGTTTATTCCTCTATTGATTTCCCATGAACTTTGGGTGACAAGATGTTCATTTGTGTATGCCTATTCTTTCCCGATTGTAGATAGATATTTTTATAAACTCTTACTCTAGTTGAAGCATGTTTTGAAGTGGATTGAATCCACCTTCTTGCCGAGTAAGGGTTTAAGTCCCCTCTACTATTATTTAAATTTAAATAAACAGGTAGGGTCTGCAAACCCCCCCCCCCCCCCCCAGACTGTTTTTTTTATAAAAAAAAAAATCAAAGAATGTAGTAGTAATTTATTAATCAAACTCGACTCAAGATTTATCAATATTCATATATTTTTTGTTTTGACATGAAAGTTGGAATTGAGTATTTAATGTCATGACTTTCTTTAAGGTTTAGTAGTTTGTGACAAAAATAAGGTATGAGATTTCTTAGAATAACTTTATTTGAAAATTATACAATAATGAAGGGGGTAAAAGTTTTATTTAGTACTAGAAATTGATTTACAAGTCAGAAAAATTTATTCAAATCATATTTTATTGTTCTGCGATTGTTTCCCTACCCCTTTAATAGCAAACAATAGTGCATCAAGTAACTACTATGTTACTCTCTTTCACAAGAAATCTGAGTACCATTTCCGGACATGGCTGCAACACTACTTCATTCCAAGTTTTATTTGATTACTCACCGGATTAGTCTAACACTGGTGTAGCATCAATGCGGTAATGATCCAACCCAAATTTCTCCCTCAAATTTATAATTTCGTCAAATTGATGACAAACTAACAAGCAGGTGTTCTCTTAATCTTTTCAATTGCGCATGTTAGTAAAGCTTCCTTCCTTCCTTTTCTAGCTTTAACATGCGATGGCCTTTTTTATGCCTTTATTATAATCTGCCTCTTTGTCAAAAAATTGTCGAAACTCATCAACAAGTCCTATGCGTTTGCATAGACAAAATGAATATCATTTTAAACACATAAAAATAAAAATCATATAATACTTAAAAAAATTTATCTTTTGCAATATTCATTTAATCCCCATAGTAGAACTACTGAGTGATAATGCAAGAGAAGGGTACCATATCCACCATTTGGTTGACTCTTTTACCAACATAGGAATCAAGGACTGGAAAGGTAACATGCATCTAGATAAAGAAGCAACGATAGCTAGCCTTGAAATTGTAAATAGGGTCCTCAATAAGAGCTTCAAGAAATGAATTTGACCCAGCAACGATAATGGGTACCTTACTTACCCTTTGAATCTTAGTTATTGCAGAATCGACCCTGCAACAAAAACCGATTGCAGTGAAGTCCTTGTCCTGGTCAACCTCTCCAAGTAGATGGTGAGGTATGTCTTTTCTCTCTGGGAGAGGGACATTGCTGCTGACAATTTCTAGACCCTTGCACACTTGAATTTTGTCTAAATTTATGATTTCACAATAAAACTTGATCCCAAGATCAATTGAAAGACGGGACTTGCCCGTCCCCATTGTTGCCAGGATTATAATTACCTTATTCTTAAGAAAGTCCAATACAAAGGAAGCCATAATGCCTGCAGTTTTTTAAACGATCAAAAAGCGAATTAGACATAAATGACCAAAAAAAAGAAAAAAGGGAGCTTGCGAAGAGGAAAAGATAAATGAACCCAATGTAGCTGAATGTCAAATTTCTGGGTTGTTCATTTCATTACATAACTTTCAATTTTAGTGTGAGAACTCATATGTGAAGGAAGAGAATTCGTAAAGCACACTTGTTTTTGCATATAAGAATTAAAAGAATAGGAACAACATGGCCACCCTAAGAAAATCTATGGATTTTTTTTTGTATCTCTTGACAAAACAATGACCTTATGAGATCTGATCTTGTAAAACCTTATCAATTCTAAATATACATGAAAAGTGCGTGCAGCAAATTCACAAACCTGATAAATCGATTAGCCGGAGATACTGTTGCAACTTGATACGAGTTGAAGGTATTGGTGAAAGCTAGACTTGGGAGCAACTCCTTTATATAGATGTTTAAGGCACCTAATCGTATGCAATTATGATAATAAATTTTTGTTCTTCAAAGTGTTAACTGGTTTGAAACATATAAGGAAATTAGAATTTCTTTTCAATTTTCATATATTAACATGGTAAAGTCTATCATGGATTAGTTCCATGTCCCCATATATGGACTTTGCAAACAATGTATCATTAATTGTGGGATCCAAATCAAAATGTATCGATAAAGTTTTGGGGTTTTATAATGTGACTTAATGTGAACTACATGATCCATGTCCACATATATGGACTAGATCCATATCAAGATTTTCCATTGAACAATACAAAAAGACTTTAAAAAATTAAAAAAGCGACACATCATAACTCCAATACGAGCCAAATTAACTATTCTTGGGAGATTTCAAATCACCATATTCAAATTTTTTCCTGGAAAAAAATTAAATTTTCTATAGAATGAAATAATTTCTGGATTAAAAATGTATTTATAAAAACATTCCATATCCAAAAATTAATAAAATAATCATCCTTCATATTATAATAATTTGAATTTATATAATATCAAATTATTTAAATATTAATGCTTTCATCTCATATAATATTTTACAACCTAAATTTTTATGAAATGCATTGAATTTTCAAAAATTTATATGTAAAAATTTAAATTCTTATATTCCAAAAAATAAAGAGTAAAAATATAATTTATAGTAGGAATAATTTTATAATTTTTTACAATGTACTAGAATTCATTGGAAGAAGAAACACAAAAGCAATTTCGATATCTATCATATCTGTTTTTAAATCCATTCAGATCTTCTCGTTAAGAGATTTATATTAACTACATAAAATTCCTAATTAACCCTTCATAACATTTTTATAAAATTAGATATGTCGAATTTTTACCTTTTTTACAGTCCTAATTTCCTTAAAAATTATTATTTTTCTAATATTTAAATTTCTATGCAATAAACCATTCAAAATAGATTAAAATTTCTTTTAGTTTCATAAATATATTAATATCTATATGCCTTTAAGAATAAATATTTTAAACAAAATATAATTAACGATTCATCAAGTCAATATTACATTCATCAATAATAGAAAACAGTAACATTATGCATATATACATTGTCATGCAGGCCTTCATCTAGTTTACATAAGTGCTAACGCATGTGTGGTGAAAAGGAGATGTAGTTCTTGTATTTCCATTTGCTTGTTTCTTTGAAAAATTAATATATCTAGCACCATACTTGTGACACATAAACGATATCCACATAATTATATAAATCTATATATATATATATATATATATATATATATTATTTATTAAATTTCCTTATAAACTCTAGGAAAAACAATGATCATAAATGTTAATACTATTCATTTACTAAACATATAAATACCAATAAATATGGATATAAAAGTCACCTTATTCCAATACTCTTCTGATTATTTCAAAAGAAATAATATTTTATATACTTCTTTATTTCTTGGACAAGAATGGAAAACCATCGTGAAATCTACATTTGAGACACAGTAATAGTAACCGGGAATTTAATTCCCACAGATAAAATTTGATGCAATTCTCATCAATCATTTGATGAACCTCTTAATTTCAGTCGGAGTTTAATCTCAATCAACATCTTCTCATTCTATGAACTTCCAACTTCCCATACTTCTACAAAGAAAAAAACTCAATACCCCTCAGCTCACATTAGTGATGAATTGGAGATGTTCATATAGAAGATATACAACATTCATTCCATTTATGAATTCAATTCCTGCTCTCAAATCCTTATGCATGAATAATTTTGAGAAGAAAAAAGAATCCTTTATAAATATATACTTATATAATCACAAATTTAATTCTACCCAAAAGGTTTATTTCTAGGAAAGTCATATCCGAAATTTCGAACAAATAGCCCCACTAAAAATGAATAAATAAATTATTTCTATTACTAATTGGGATAATTCATGCTACGCACATCGCACAATAATTTGTATGGAATAATTTTTTTGGCAATCCATAATTCTTTCTTTCTCTAGATGGTTCTAGTGCCATGAGATATTTGATTACCTTACATAGAAGCTATTAGCTTTTTTGGGATATTTGATTACTTTTATCAGGATCTTTTTGAATTTTCTGATATCTGGTGTATTACCAAGTGCTATTGGCATTCACAAATTGTTTGGTTTACAGTGGCGGAATTCCGAAGGTGAAGTTGGGGTACTAAATATTCATTTCAGTATTACTAATTGGAACTACAAAGCCGTTCAACTGAGAGTTAATAATCAAAAAATGTACAAGAGTAGTAATTCATTAATTGGACTCGACTCGAGATTTTTTTTTTTTTTTTTTGACAAAAAGTTGGAATTGACTCTTCAATATCATGACTTTCTTTAACGTTTAGTAGTTTATGACATAACTATTGGGGGTAGTTGTTTTCTATCGAGAGAATAATATAGAGAGTTTTTGCTTGAAGCATTACAATTAGGGTACCAAAATGTGGAATACCCGTCAATGCTGCCCCCAACTGACCCTATAGGCAGTTACTCAGGGTTAAATTTGTAAATAAGCTTTTACCCAATTACTTATTACAAATCTTCACTTATTTTTAATTATATTAAAACATATATTTGGGCTTTATTACAATTAAACCCAACAATCTCCTCCTATGTTCTACATATAATTCAACAATACAGTGGACAGTGTAATGTCCAAACAAACATGGATCTTTTACATTCCATTCAATAATGTAATATGTAAACAAATATAGATCATCTATAATTCAGTCAATAGTGTGATGTCTAAACAAACATAGATCATCCACATTCAATCCAAGACAGTTGACCTGGATCAACGAGTTTTAGTAATATATTACAAAACTCAGTCATCATTTGCAATCTAAATAAGTGGATCATAAATGTCTTGAATCTGTTTGGAGATCATCACACCAACATAAATATTAAGAGTTTTAGACTAGGTCTAAACTCATCTAAATCCCAACATCAAATCCGAAATAGATTTTCAAAACAGTCCAAAACCAACAAATGCATAAAATTCAAATACAAGTGAGCCAATCAAAGATAATCCAAAGCCTCACAAGTACGACAGATAAGCAAAACAAATATCCACAAATAAAGATAGCAAAATGTAAAATGGGCAAGAGAGAACTATCTCCTCCATATCCAAAGACAGACTAGTCCCCCACAATCTGTAGGTGACCTCACTCATCGACTAAGTCATCCTGGTCTGGATTCCAATCCATATTTGCTCCTCCTGATCTACCAATTCCTGTAAATCAACAAATATGAATCCAACCATCTATTTGATCTACAATTTATCAGGCTAGAAATCAGTATCAAGTATTATAGTTAAGTCTTAGTTGAAGACAAAACCTAAATAGTCTATTCTATAGAGGACCATATCCAGTTAAGTTTCAATTAAGAGCAAAACCTGAAGTCAATACATGACCATTTCCAAGTTTCAATTTGGAATGTCCGTATCAAAATTCCTTCCAAAGTAAATTGCTATCATCGAATGTGGAATGATGCAACTGCCTAAAGAAGTCTATGTCATCAAATGTGGAATGACACAACAATGGTTAGAACATTGTAGAAACATATAAGTTAGTGCTTTTCTAAGCCAACAAATTAAGATTCAGTATTTCAAACAACCAAGAATATAGGTTAAGACAAGTCTATTTGGTCACAGTCTTTAACCCCATTTCCCCTGCTGTTTGAAATATCCGATCTTTGACTAAACCCTCTGTTAGAGCATCGGCCGTATTATTCTTTGATCTCACATCAACCAAAGTGATAACCCCACATTCTATAAGATAATACAGCATAGCATGTCTCAGTCGAACATGTCTCCTCTTACTATTAAAAAGTGAGTTTTTAAATACGTGAACCACTACCAGATTATCACAGAATAGACTTAAAGAATTTATCTTTAGTCGGGGTAAAGGAATATCCAGAAGTAGATTCTTTATCCACTCTGCTTCTTCGGCTGCAAAAGCTAGAGCATAAAGTTCTGATTCCATAGACGACAATGCTATACAAGTCTGTCTCTTGGATCTCCATGCAACAGTAGCTCCACCCAGTGTAAAAACATAACCACTGGTAGACTTACTGTCTCCAATATCTGAACACCAAGAAGCGTCAGAATATCCTTCCACAATAGGAGGAAAACCAAAATAGCATAGAGCATACTGTTGAGTATTTTTAAGACATCTCATCAGCCTCGTAAGGGCATTCCAATGCTCTTTGCTAGGATTACTAGTGAAACGACTCAACATGCCAACTACAAAGGCTATGTCAGGTCTAGTGCAACACATAGCATACATAAGACTACCAATCAGTTTAGAATAATCTAATTGATCTATACTGGCTCCATCATTAGGTCTTAGTCGGTTGTAGTAGTCATATGGTGTGTCTATCGGTTTGCACTCACTGTATCCTCAGGTAGAAAGTAGTTGCTCAATGTAACCATCAAAACTTACTTTCATACCAAGAATGGTGTCTGCTACACCAAGATCTTTTATATCAAATTCCTTTTTCAAGATG
>JAOXNR010000975.1:0-10456 GCA_028571225.1 Parsonsia alboflavescens
TACCTTTGATGAGTCCTTTATTTCATACTGATTTGGTTTGATTGTTGTGTGTGAAATTAACCCTTCAACCCACAAGAGAATCACATCATCCATCATGGAGAATTTAGTGGGGAAAATGGTTGATGTGCCAAGTTGATTTGGGAAGACCACTTGAACGGAACCATCGGGCTGTGGAACTATATGTGGATTAGTAACCTGAAGCGGTGCAACCGGTGTGGTAAGAGCTACCTGCTTCTCATAATTTGTCATCCAGGAAGTCGGTAACATGAGTTCTAGCTGTTCACGGGGTATCTGTCTGGGGACAAATGTACATTGAGGTGTTTCAGGAGAGTCAACAGTGATGAATATGGATTCACCGTTTTGCAGATGGGTAGGAAGAGGCAAATCAATGGCATTGTTCTTGATTCGATAGGCTAACTGATGATGGTGTGTAGCCATGAAGGTATTCTGGAGTTCTGGGCTAGTGATCTGGATTTGAACTTTCAGGGTCTTTTGGAGAGAGTGATCATCCAACCTTAGGGTAAAGTTTGGGAACAGAGTGACGAATACTATGCCAGCGTTGAGGGTGGTTTGAATAGTGCCAATCACAGCATATTCGTACTTTCGGAACCGTGCATCCAAGAGAGCTATCCGGGAGACCATAGGGAGTCCTTTACGAGCATGAAGTGTTAGAGCAAGTTTCACAGCTCTAATATGGATATGGGAAAAACCTTCTGTTTTCCATTTTTCTATCATGGCTTAAGGGAAGTTGAGAGTAATATATTGCTTAGAAGTACAGGTAGGGAGAGGATGAGAGGTAAACAAAGGAGCTTGGACAAAATCTTTTGAAGAAAGTGGAGGAGTGTGGCCAAACACTTGCTTAAGACGATATCCAAAAATGTTTTTGGGTTTTTCATAAATAGAATAAGGATTAACTAAAGGATAAGAAGAAACAGGATATATCTCTGAGTCTGGGTTGTATTCTATTTCATATACGCGAGGGAGTTCAAAAACAAAACTAGTAGGGAAGTTTGGTTTAGATCCAGAAGGAGGGGTGCATATGGAAGCCATCCGGGAATGAAGTTAACTTTTAATTTCTGAAATCCAAATTTCTCACACCAATGTTTGCAAATATGACTCCTAACCACGGCTGAAAGGGCAAACGACGAGGGTTCCTTTGAAAATGGATTTGAGAAAACAAAAGTAAAACTTGATCCAATCCAACTTAGTTTTCGGATATGAGTTTGCTGCGTTTTCTGATTAACTCGAGAGTGAAGGATCCACGAAGTGGCAATCACTGAGTTAAGAGCATACTAATCACAGCTAACTAATATCGTACTGATCAAAGAAGGAAGCTTTTACAAAATATCCATTTGATTGATGTTTTTCTTTGGCAGCAATGTGGTCTTAGGCAGCTATACGTTGTCCTGAGGGATCTCAACGATCAAGTCATTCCCAAGTGCAGTCTAGTAATTCCCTACACTTGCAAGCTTTGTTTGGGAGTGTTTCCATCCCAACTTCTTCAGCAAAAACTCCTACTGCCAAGCCTCCGAAGGTCATTTTACCTCCCCCCCAAGTCTAAAATGTTCACAATAGCTAATAGGACTTGAAGTGCAGTCAAGAGGGGGAGGGAGGAGGTCCAACAAGTTCTTCTCGACTTGCTAAAGTCATCTCTATCTCTGATTCACCTTCTCCTTCATCTGGTTGGAAGGAGAAGTTCTCTATTATTGTTGTTATCAAAGGTAAAGGACATTCGACCTCTAAGAAAAAGGTGTTGTCCAGTGGCTATGCCACTGAAGAGGTCGTCGAGACCTTAAAGAGAATTGGTAAAAAAGTCTTGGCCTCCCAGCCTGAAGGGGAGGTCAGGAGGTGGGTTCTTGACCTGTCTTTAGAGTCAAATGAATCTCTGTTCCAATGGCTACAAGCTCAGTCTTTTCTGATGGAGTGCCTACCTTCCATTGATCAAGAAATCTACAAATAGCTCACTGATGCTAAGCTTGATAACTTCGCTGCCTCTCTGCGGTCTGCTGTAAGTGTTTTGACCTTTCTTCTTTTGCTCTTCATCGTTTCATTCATCTTTCTTTTCTCTCTCTTCTCTTTTCTTTTTAATTTTTTTTTTTTGATACATTACATACTGACCTCTTTATCTTTTCTTCTTCTATTTATTCTTCTTTTCAGAGTAGTGTTTTTATAGGTCAAAGAGTGCTGAGAAGAGAAGAAAAAGAAAAGAAGGACAAGGATCTCAACGAGCTGATTAATAACCTCCAAGATGAGAAGAAAGAGCTGGAGTAAAGTAACAACGAGCTTGTTGCTTCTGAAAAGCAAGCTATTGTTCTTATTGCTAATTTGAAGAAGAACGTCAGTGAAGTCAAAGAGGAGAATAAGAAACTGATAGCTGCCTTGGATGACTATTTAAACAAGAAGAAAAGCTTGAACAATTTGGTAGACACATTACAAGCTTATATCAAAGTGTTGGAGGATCAAGTCGGGGCTGATTCTTTAGTGTTGGATAATTCCAAAGCCTTTTACGATGATGAAGGAAATCTTTCCATGATGAGCTCGAGCAACTTCCAGCCTTTCAATCTTATGTTGAATCCCTGATGCAACCCCAATATGTTGAAGGGATCAAATTATTGAATTTAAAAAATCCCGGTTTGGAGGTTGATCCCAACATGGATGCAAGTTTGAACCATCCCGATCAAGCTGCTCCCTCTCCCTTAGCATCGATAAATAGAAGCTCTTCCTATGCAAACTGCACGAAGGTCAGTGAGCGGCGAGTAGATGTCAACCTTGTTGATGAGAAGGTAGTTCATGACATCCCTCCTCTGGCTGTTGTTGAACCCATCGGTAAGATCATCCATAATTATGGAGACTTACTTAAATATTATCCTTTCCGTCATTAGCCCATTGATTTTTATGAAACACTTGATCTTTCTCTAGCTATTCATCTTTAATTAGGTGGAACTCCCATTGAGACTGTTATTGATTATCCCACAGGTCCATAGAGCATTCATGATAGGGAGGAGGTTGTTGGAGGCCAGGTCCCTCCAAGCTCGTAGGAAGTTCCTGAAGAGAAGGACTAATATGTAATAGTCTAGGTCTTTTCAAGGCTTGTTGTGCCTTTCTTCATATCCTTTTTTTATATATATCTGGATGATGGTTGTACCATATACGATGCTCATTTTGAGCCCATTCTTTTTCTATTTTATATATATCTACTGTTCCATTGGGTTAGTTTGTGGCCTTTTCTCATATCTGTAAGTTCGGCATGGATAATTCTTGATTTGTTATATATTGAAAATGTGTGCATAGATATGATTGTGACAGGACCTTGATCGAACTTGCATAAATAGAATAGGAATGATATCTTTCCAGGCTATAGCGAGCTTATGAAGCTAGTATCAAAATTTTTGAGAATTAAAGTGACCTTACTAGACTTGAAATTGAGTAGGTCGCTAAGGCTAATAAGTAAATCTTTATCACTTTCAGATAGGTCTCTGGGTTGAACAAGGAGCTTGTGTAGCTCGGAAAGTCTTAGGCATTAGAATTTTTCTAGATGACCAGTATTCCAAGGCCTGAGAATTTCTCTCCCTTTGAGATCACCGAGCTTATAACTTCCACTTTTGTGAACTTCTTGGACTATATAAGGTAATTCCCAGCTTCCTTGTAACTTTGATGGTTGTCCTTGTTTTCCAACATCTGACCTTTAAGTATGAGGTCCCCAACTGCAAAGTGTTTTTCTTTGAAAGTTTTGTGGAAAAAAATTGTGACCTGTTTTTTATACCTTATGTTGGCTTCCATGGCTTTATTTCTAACTTCTTCAAGGAGGTCTAGGTCTGCCCTTCTCTCCCCTCATTTAATACTGAATCGTATTCAGTTAATCTCAAGGATTGCATCCCGACCTCCACTGGCATTACTGCTTCTGTACACCAAAACACAAACTAAAAGGTGTCTTTCCAGTAGCTGTTCTAGGTGTAGTTCTGTAAGCCCATAGGATACTCTAAATTTCTTCTGGCCAAGAAGGTTTCCGAACTTCCCTCTTGAGCTCGATGAGCCTTTTCTTTAGACCTTCCAGAATTGTTCTGTTCATGACCTCGACAAGTCTATTTGCTTGAGGATGAGCTATTGAGGTCAATTTCTGTTCTATGTTCAAGTTTTCACAAAAGGTCTTGAAAGAATCACCAACAAATTGTCTTATATTTTCTAAGATGATAACTCGCAGAATTTCAAATCTGCGCACAATATTTCTCCAGACAAAAGACTGCACTTGCTGTGAAGAAATAATTGTCATAAGTTCTGCTTCAACCCATCTGGTGAAGTATTCTACACCTACTATAAAAAATTGAACACCCCACACTTCTTTAGGCAAAAGGTCTTGGTATGTCCATGCTCCAAATGTCAAATGGAACTGATGTATTAATAGATTGATACCTCGTTAGGGGTACATGTGACTTGTTTCCGTGCAATTAGCAACTAATGCATCTTTGAATGACCCTCTCAATATTTAAGACCATTGATGGCCAGAAATAACCAGTCCTCAGTATTTTCTTTGCCATGGTTTTGGCTCCTATGTGTGATCCACATATTCCACTGTGTACCTCTTCAATGACATATTCTCCTTCTCCTTTGCTCAAGCGTTTGAGTAATGGCCATATGTATGACCTCCTGTATACTTTAACATCTTATATCAGAACATCGCGAGGTTCCCACTTTGTGATTTGGCAAGCTTCTTTTGCCTTTTTCGGGAGGTCGCCATCCTTGAGGAATTTGTAAATGGGGTACCACCAGTTTGCTTGGTCTTCTATGACCAAGTTTTCCTCTTGCTTTATGCTCGAAAAAATATAGTTGATCAATCAGTAGCTCAATTTTGGTGCTCGCGAATTGTCGGTAGACCTTAGATAGTGTATCAACTTTTGCATTTTGCTCGCTAGGTATTTGTTTAATGAGGAAGTATTCAAGTTTTGATGTTATATCTCTCACTTTTTTGAGATATTTAATCATGTTTTCTTCCTTAGCCTCATAGGCTCCAGCGACCTAGCTAGCAATGACTTGTGAATCAATTTTTGCATGCAATTTTGGCACTTTTAAAGCTTTTATAAGTCTTAGACCTATTACGGGAGCTTTATACTCAAATTCATTATTCGAGTTTGGGAAGTTATATTTCATAGAGCAAGTTATTCTCACTCCCTCAGGGCTGATCAATATAATTCCAACACCTGAATTTTCTTTCTCGGTGGGACCATCTATGTACATGGTCCATACATTAGTTTCATGAGTTTTAGTGAGCTCCAGTGGAACTCTTGTGTGTTCTTCCACAAAGTCTGAGAGAGCTTGGGCCTTGATGGCCTTCCTTGGCTCGAATTCAATTTGATACCCCTAGAGTTCTTGCAACCACTTCATCGTCCTACCTGATAGCTCAGGTTATGCCAATGCTTTCTTTAATGGTAAATTTGTTACTTTGATCGAATAAGCTTCAAAATATTGCTTCTGTTTTCTTGATGTAATGACAATGAGTTACATAAACTTCTCGAGGTCAGGATATATAATTTTCGGATCTCGTAATAGATGACTTACATAATAAACAGGAAATTGTAAACTGGCCATTTCTACTAAGAGTACTAAGCTAACAACTTTTTCGGTTACCATGAGGAACATTAGAAGTTCTTTTTCGGGCCTCGGGGAGACAAGTTGTGGAGGTCTTCCTAGGAATTTATTCAGCTTCACAAATGCAGTTTGACAATCCTCTGATCAATGGAATCCATCCAAGTTCTTTAAGACATTGTAGAACTTCTCTCATTTGTTGACCATCTGGCTAATGAAGAGACTTAGAGCTACCCTTTTCCCTATTAGGCTCTATACTTCTTTGATGTCTCTTGGAGGTTCCATATCCAGAAGTGCCTTTATCTTATCAGGATTTGCATCGATGCCTAGTTCTGATATCATAAGACCCAAAAATTTTCCTGCTGAAACTCTGAAAGTGCACTTTTTAGGATTGAGTTTCATGTGAGTAGCTTTCAATGTTTGAAAGGTCTCTTTGATGTCTTCAATAAAGTCATATGAGGTCTTGGATTTGATTACAATGTCATCCATATAGACCTCAATGTTTCTTATGAGCTACTTCTTAAAGACCTTATGCATAGCTTGCTGGAACTTTGTCCCTACATTCTTCAAGCCAAAAGGGATTTTGGTGTAGCAGTAGGTCTCGACCTCAGTTATGAATGAGGTCTTTTCCATGTCCTCCAGAGCTTTTGGAATTTGGTGATAACCTTTATATGCATCTAAGAAACAAAGCCATTGGTATCCAACCATTGAATCAACCATCTGGTCAATGCTCAGAAGTGGGTATGAGTCCTTCTGGAAATACTTATTGAGTGTAGTGAAGTCTACACACATCCTCTATGTTCCTTCTCTCTTTGGCATGACTACTGGGTTGGCGAGCCATTCAGGGTACATGACCTTTTTTAAGATTCCAACGTCGAGAAGAGCTTGGACTTCTCGAGCTATGACTTCGTTTCTTTCTAGAGAAAAGATCCTCTTCTTTTGTTTGACTAGTTTAAGTCCTGGTCTGAGACCAACCTTTTGTTCTACAATCTCTCTATCAATGCCTTCGAGGTCGCTATACTCTTGAAGTGAATCAACCAGCCTTCCCTTGACTTTGGAAGGTAATAGCTCACTTATCTTTATCCCTTTCTCTGGGAACTTGGGATTGAGAAAAACCTTTTCACCCTTGTTAGCTGCTTGGATTCTGGATTTGTCATCTTCCTTTTACATCGACCTATGAGAACCCTTTCGAGGTCTCAGCATCTCCTTCAGTGAGGCAGCATTCTGAGGCTACTTTTCTATCTCCTTCTAAGGTAATCCAACTGTCACCAACTTGAATCCTCATGTAGTAGCTTAGTAAGGAAATTTCAACCTTCAGGTCCATGACTCCTTTCCTTCCAAGAATTGCCTCGTAGGTTCCTGGTGCATCAACCACTAGCCAATTCATGACCTTTGTGATTCCGTTGCCATTTACATAAATTGTAGTTGGAACTCACTGAATCCCTTCCGCATAGATTGTACTAATACCGAAGCTAGTCAGAGTCGGATTTTAGTAGCGAGCTCTTGTCTATTCCTTTTAGTATAGTACATTCATTGCACTTCTAGTATCTACCAAGATTTTTCGGACAAAAAATTCTCCAATCGAGAATGACACCGTGAGGGGGTTGGCATTTGCTCCGCGAGCTCATTTTAAACTCTTCTCAATTGCTTTCATCTCTTTAATTGGAGGTCTCTACTAGTTGATTGTTGCAGGTGGTGGATTTGCAAGACCAACATTGTAAGTGACCTTCCTTTATCAACCTCTTGATTTCTCGTTTGAGGTCAAAACAGTCCTTTGTGAGTTGATGAGGACATCAGCGAACTAATCCAACTCAAGGATTTTGAGGGCCAATCAAACCAAGACGGTGTTGTGCAGAATAAGGTGGTTCAGACGCAAGTCGCTCCTATCCAGACCAATTCGGATCAACAGAATACACAAGTAAGGCCCACTCTAGCGAAGCTAACAACAGTTTGCCTGTCCAAACTACTTCAGGCATAGCAGCCGAATTAGGGTTTATTAATTTTTTGTTTGCTATTGCTATTAGATTTACAGTTAACTATTGGTATTAGGTTTACGGTTAACACCCTTTGCATTTCCTATTCCCTTTATGTTTGCTGTTGCTATTAGGTTTAGGGTTAACATCCTATATAAGTTGTTTTAGGGTCTCGTTATAAGGAGACTTATGTTATTTTCTCGAATTCCTTCTTTGATTTCCGAAATAGAATGAAAATTGGCTTCCTTGTTTTTTTCTATTTTCGTATTGCCTTGAATTGAAAATTCAACTGCGCTTTATTCGTGAGTGATCACGGAAAATATCCAATCTTCTTTCTCATCAGGTTTTCGAAAACCAACTTGGATGAAATTTGTTTCCGACTGAGTCGATCGTTCAAGAGCTGTAGGAAATCGAAAATTATTCTGCATCAATTGGCATCAAAGCCTTGATCCACTTCCTCTGATTTTTGCCACCACCATCACCAAAACCAAAAATATTTTGCCTGTCTGAAAACCCTATTTCAAAAATTTTTTTAGAATGGAACGAAACAATGAAGAACCTTCTCTTCGTGATGTTGCAGCCACACAACAGTAGATGATGGAGGTAGAGGTGTCAAAAATTACCAGTCCAACCTAAGCCCAGTTAAACCCTAGAAGACTAGGGTCGTGCCAGGCATAGGCCCTTCAAAACAGGGCCTGTATAATTAAGGCCTAGCCCAACCCTAATAAGCCCAAGGATTGGCCCTAGGGCCCCCATCAATAAATTACCTTACCCGCTGGAGCCTCGAGGATATTTTTTAATTTTGATAAAACAGAATTCCCAAGATCAAAACCTTTGCATCAAAAACTTATTCTTTTTTCCTTTTTCTTTTTTTGAAAATGGCCCTTTTTTACTCCCAAGATCTCATGGATCTAGACAGCAGAAGTAAACATGCTAAGAAAGCCTCATCATTTTCTTTGGCAAATGACGTACTGAAGCCCGATTGAACAGTAAGAATTTCCAGAAAATCTTCAAAGTAAAACCCAAAAAAATTGAACTTACAAAACACAAATATAACTTAAATCATAGATCAAGAATCACATTGTAGGCACCCATTTTTCTCCAGACTTGACAGAAAATAACTATAATAAGATCTTTCAAAAACAAGGTCCTCCATGGCCATTCAAATTCTTGAACATTTGGAGTAACAAATGCAACATAGAAACTTATTGCCATTTTTTTTGGTTTTTTTTCTTACCCACCATCATTATCAATCGGAGTTCATGAAGCCTGGAAGGCTCCTGAGACTTGCAAATATGATTCTGGTGGGGAGATTCTCAAACTTGCAGGTACTTTGAGAGCCTTGCAGTTTCCAATTTCTTCAGGGATTGAACCTACGATGTTGATTTGCTGCAGTAACAGACTCTGAAGCTTATTAAGTTTCCCCATCTGCCTTAGTACAAACCAGACATTAAATTTCGATACAAGTAGATGCTCTGCAGCTCATTGCAATTACCAAGACTAATCTTCTGTACTCTCTCTCTTTCTCTATCTTTTTGTCCATAGCTATATAAGCTTCTGTAGTCAGAGAGGAGTAGGAAGTGATTGCTAGCGACTGAATAAAGGAGATGCTGCCGCCGGCGACTGAGCAGAGGTGAGCCACTGAAGAATGAAGACGAGAACGACGAGAAGAGAAGAAGAGCTGAAGAAAAGAATAATTTGGAAGACGAGAAGAATTGGGAGATTGGGATTTGGGAATGTTATTAACTTATTATTGAATTATTAATTAATAATTAAAAAAAACCCTAGGGCCAACCCAGCCTAGCCCGGCTCTGTTTCTTAAGGGCCTTAAAATATCCAGCCCAACCCAGCCCTTTTATAAAAAGGCCAGGGCTTGGCCCATAGGCCCCAGCCCTTTTTGACACCTATAGATGGAGGTGCTATAGGCCATGTTGGCGTGATTAGAAGCTCCAAATCATGTTCAACCTCGACAAGAACGTGGAGGTGTCGATGGCAATGGAGAAGGGCAAGTCGGCAATGTTCATGATCTACCAATCCAAAGAGGGCAGCAATATCACCGCAACTTGCTACCTCCAGGAGAGCACGAACAACAACCAAATCATGAGGTAAATCTGAATAGATGGGAGGCTGGATTTCGGGTTGAAATTCTGAAATTCAAAGGAGGATTGAATCTGGATGAGTATTTAGACTTGACCTTGCAGGGGCCTGATGTCTTTCTCCTAAAGGAGGTACCTTTGGACATACAAATCTCACTTGTCACCATTCGGTTAAAGATAGGGCTGCAGTGTGGCGGCGTGCGCAGCACTAATGGTGATACATGGATGGGAGGCTGCCAGTTGCGGCGTGGGTATCCTTGAAGTAAGAGATGAATGGAGAATTCATGCCACGGAACCATGAGCAAGACTTGTATGCAAAATTTCATGGATTGATGCAGGGAAGCAGCAGCGTCAAGGAGTATACGATGGAGTTCTACCTACTACTATCAAGAAATCGATTGATAGAAGCAGAGCCGACTTTGGTTGCCATGTATTTGCACGGTTTAAGGCTACCGATTCAGGATGCTTTTCCTGTTCACGAATTGATAGCGTTGGAGATGCTCACATGAAGGCACAAGTTGTGGAGAAAAGTTTGATGCAAAATCGGGAATTTTCGGCATGAGAAGGTTTTAAGGCCGAATCCGTCCAGTGGCAATGCCGCCAGCGGGGAAGTAGCTGAATGTCACGCCATCACCAAAAGTGATACGAACCCCACCAACAACGTGACAAAACCCGACACCAAATCTGATAAACACCCAAGATCTTTCAAGTTTATGTGGAATCCGCTACCCGTTGCTTAAAGAAGCAAGAACCTTGGAATGGTGAAGACGCCACAAATGGGGATGGATGGTCCGTTTGATAAGTCAG
>JAOXNR010000976.1:0-10456 GCA_028571225.1 Parsonsia alboflavescens
TGGTCTACACAGCAAATAATGTCCCTCTTATCACGCATGGGATTGGTTCAGTTCGCTTGAGGAATCAGGATGGATCACTCAGGACCTTAACAGGTGTTCTCTATGTACCGGATTTAATAAAAAATCTCATCTCTATGGGAACCTTAGAATAAAAAGGTTTCGATGTAAAGGCGAAAGATGGGATAACAAGGATCATCTCCGGTGCACTTGTAATAATGAAGGGAATTTGGAAAAGTAATAATGTGTATTACTTTCTGGGTAGTACAATTGTTGGGATAGTAGCAGCAACAGCTCCTACTAATGATCAAGAGTTAGAAGAAACCATGTTATGGCATATGAGCTTAGGGCATGCTGGTGAAAAATACTTGAAATTATTGATAGATCAAGGATTATTGAAAGAAGCACGGGCTTGCAAATTGAATTTCTGTGAGCACTGCATCAAAGGTAAGAAGACAAGGGTGAAATTTGGTACAGCAATCCATTGCGAGATCACAGTTTGTTTGCCAATTCGAAGGAAGAACATTTGCAGCACCTACGGTTAGTTTTGGCTACATTGCGAGATCACAGTTTGTTTGCCAATCAGAAGAAATGCAGTTGGATGGTTGATAGGATTGTATTCTTGGGCTAATGTGGTTTCGGCAAATGGGATTCAACCAGATGATGCTAAAATTCGGACGATCCGTGACTTGCCAGTACCAAAGAGTGCAACAAAGGCTCGGTCTTTTCATGGATTAGCAAGTTTCTATCGGAGGTTTATCAATGATTTCAGTGTGTTGATGGCACCCCTGACTGATCTTTACAACGCCAAGGTGTTTGAATGGATAGAGGCGGCTCAAGAGGCATTTGATGTGATAAAGTAAAAGCTGATGAGTGCCCCAGTACTTGCCCTACCGAATTTCGATAAGGTATTTCGAAGGTGGGAATAGGAGCAGTTCTGAGCCAGGAGGAACGACCAGTAGCCTATTTCGGAGAAAAACTTGGAGGGCCGAAGTTGAACTATTCAACTTATGATGTCGAGTTCTATGTCATAGTCCGAGCTCTTCAACATTGGCGGCATTATTTGATACAGCGGGAGTTTGTGTTATATTCTAACCACCAGGCTTTGAAGTTTCTTCAGGGGCAGCATTGACTTAGTGATAGGCATGCCAAGTGGGTGTCAGCATTTCAGGAGTTCACATTCACCTTAAAACATAAGTCAGGTGTCGCGAAAAAGGTGGTTGACGGTTTGAGTAGGCGACGATCATTGATTAACATGATGCGGGTTACCACCTTGGGTTTTGAGGGATTGAAAGAGCTGCTACGGGATGATGCAGATTTCGGTCCTATTGTGAAAGCTGTAGAACAGCAAGAACGGTTTGATTATGTGCTTCATGATGGTTATCTTTTCCGAGGTAACTGTTTATGTATTCCTGACACATTGTTGAGATTGTCGATCGTTCAGGAATTGCACTTGCAAGGACAATTTGGCAAGGACAAGATAGTCGGCTTGATTAAGGAGAAATTTTATTGGCCAGGAATAGATAAGAGTGCCCAAGATTGCGTTTAGCAATGCCGAGTCTATCAGGTGTCGAAAGGAGGGGACACTAATCAGGGTCTTTATACACCTTTACCCATTCCGGAAGAGCCATGGACGGATGTGTCAATGGATTTCGTATTGGGTTTGCCGCCAACACAGAAAGGGTTTGACAGCATCATGGTCGTGGTGGATAGGTTCAGCAAAATGGCTATCTTCATTGCTTGCAAGAATTCCATGGATGCGAGGAAAATTTCTGATTTGTACTTTGGAGATGTGGTGCAGAGATTTGGATTGCCACGGAGTATCCTGTCTGATCGGGATACGAAGTTCATGAGCCATTTCTGGCGAGAGTTTTGGAAACGCATGGAGACTACTCTGAAGTTTAGCAGTCCATACCATCCACAGACAGATGGCCAGACGGAAGTGGTGAATCTTACCTTAGGGAATATGTTGCGGGCGCAGGTCAAATCTTTTGGGATGTGGGATTCTGTACTTGCGAAGATTGAGTTTGAATTTAACTACTGTGTGAACAGGTCCACCAAATTTTCTCCTTCTCAGATTGTTATGGGGCGAAATCCGAGGGGTCCTCTCGACCTTGCTATTCCTGATCATGGTTCGGCTCCAAAGAAGGTGGAGGATCGTCTGGTTGATCTACAGTCCATTCATGCAACTGTCAAAGCAAACTTGGAGGAAGCTTATGCTCAGTACAAGTTGCATGCGGATCAGACTAGGCGAGATGTCCAGTTTGAAGTAGGTTATCTGGTTTGGGTCTCTCTGTCCAAAGAACGATATCCTGCTGGTGAATATCACAAGCTCAAGGATCGGAAGGTTGGACGATGCCAAATCTTGGAGAAACTTGGCGTCAATGCTTACCGAGTCATGTTACCGGACGAGTTCAGCATGTCCAAAGTTTTTAATGTGCAGCATCTCTCGGCTTTCCATGGCGATAATCCGAGCTTGAGGACAAGCTCCGTTCAGGAGGGGGAGCCTAAAGCAGAGCTGGTTGCTAATCAAATCGGTTCAGATGCAGGGCGGGTGTCGGTTTAGCAAGTTTCGGTTCCACTATCAGCTCCACGACGTTCAAAACGTTTGAAGAAGAGGACGTTTGCTATTTGAAACACCGAATTGATGCCGAGCACGATTCCTGAGACGACTGAAATTAGCTCAGATTGGGCTCAAATCTGATGGGATGACCCGGAACGGCCTAACTTTTGAAGTCGTTTCGATGGAGTTTTGGACAATTTTCTGTTTTCAATGGCATTGTCATAATTTTACAGTTTTAAGTGACAATTTCATAATTTGCTATTTTCTTGGGGTTTTTTTTGCAATTTCTTTACTTTTCGTTTCTGATTAGGGTTAAACTTTGTTTTGGCTTTAAGAATTGTTTTCTACTGGTTGTTTTTGATAGTTTTTGATGAATTAAAAGTTGCCTCTTTTCGATTTTCGACTACTTCAAAAAATCGTTTTTCGCTTGATTTTAATTTTCGTCTTTTAACTACTTACGTTGAAGTTTGATTAGAAGGAAAATTGAATCAGGTTTTTTTTATCGTTTCTTGTTTTGCAAGTTTCTGAACAAAAACGAATCTTCAGATTTTGCTTCCGACTGCATCATTTAGGCCCACTGGGGGGAGAGTATCAGTTAGTTGTGTTGTTGCATCAGTGAGTAATAATCTTAATTCCTCGAAGGTTGAAGGTTTGGTAGATACATTATTCATGAATTGACTCGGTGACCTATCACCGATCACAAAAATAATAATAAAAGAAATGATATAAATATATATATATATATAAAAGTGATAGAGTGTCCTGGTAAGTTTTCAACGATTTAGGTTAACGGTTAACATCTAATTTTATTTTTTTTAAAAAAAACCTTCAATTAAAAAATATTTTATTATAAATATATTTTATATATTATATTCTAAAAGGTTAAACTAAACCCTAAATATATTGGATCATTTTTTTTAATTAAAAAAAATTAACAGTTAATTTTGATTGTTAAGGATTAATGGAGTGTACCGATGCATTTTATAACATTTTCAAATATATATAATTCAAATTATTAATAACTACTGAGTTGTACACTTCATAATTAATGATCTCGTCAGTTAGGGAGGAGGGAGGAGGGAGGAGGGAGGACAAGTAATATAAACGGCTTGCAAAAATAATGTCTTAAAAAAAAACATGGTTTTGAAAATTCTAGTTATGACTAAGAGTCACGCATGAATATTACATGGTTTTAATGAAATTTATTTCAAAATATCTTATGAAATTATTAGTCAGATTGAAATTAATTTGGATAACGATTGAAAATAAAATACTCCACCCATTTAATATAAGTTATTAGATGTCATTTTATAAAAATTATAAAAACTTTTTTTTTTCCTTAAAATATTCTCCCATCAACCTTTAAAAAACTTAAATATTATTTTACTATACACCATTATAAAGATAATATAAAAAAAGATTCGATAAAGAAACTAATTGAAAAGTTTGTTAAAAGATCTTATATTTAATGACGGATGGAGTAGTAAATAATACAACATGCACGGAATGCAAAACACATTAACATGTTTGCTTTTGAAATTAGGACAGAAATTTTCTCTTCAAAATTGGAAAACATTAATCCGTGTGTGTCCGGTTTCCAAGAAAATACTAATGCTATTGAAATTCCTGCCTCCTTTATTAGATTCCTCGTCCTTAATTGCTATCATAAGATTTGACTTTTCAACTGAATTTATGATTTGGGTATATACATAAATAGAACTTGCTAAAGTAGTTTTATCTGTAATTACGAAGTTATACGTATGAATTTTGAACACGATAAATCTAAAAAAGAAATAAATAAATATTAATCCATCTGTTCCTACATCTAAGTCGTCAGTCGTTATTTTGTAAAAATTAAGGTAATTTTTTTCCCCTAAAATATTCTGTAACGTCATTTTAGTATCATTGGAGGAGTAATATAGAAAAAATACTTTCAAATACTTATTTAACTAACAATGATGATATATAATTAGTAACCAGAAAAATTAGTTAAAATAACTTATATTTAGTGATGATGAGAGTACTTCTTTCGGTTCATAATGTGACTTGTTTTAGATTTACAAATTTGTTTCATAATATGGATCGTTTTAAAAAATTTCATGTTGATTTATTGCTCTTTTCCCACTTTTACCCTTATATAGTTCTTTCTTACTTCAAT
This sequence comes from Parsonsia alboflavescens, assembly GCA_028571225.1. NCBI lineage: Eukaryota > Viridiplantae > Streptophyta > Magnoliopsida > Gentianales > Apocynaceae > Parsonsia > Parsonsia alboflavescens. The sequence goes on from JAOXNR010000976.1 coordinate 4,719, forward strand.
TTCATAGGTAGTAAGATTGAGAGTTTTTTTAATATTTTTACTAGTGCGTTGTTTTTTTTTTATCCTTAATATGTGTGGAAAATAAATAAATAAAATGACCTTGTATATCATGAACCTGCGGGAGTAAATTATAATGAATCATCTTGATAAATAGCATGCCATTGTAATCAATTGTATGATATGATAATGATCACAGATTTATTATAGTATTCAATCTATTTCAAAATAAGTACTCCGTCGGAAATTAAATGTCTCATTTTAACTTGCATATATTTTTTTTAAAAAAAGAAGTTTGACTTAGTTCATTTTAACATTGTAATATGAATTCTTCAAAATAAATTTTTTTCTAACTTAGGAAATGAGAGATTCAATTCCGAATGACTCAAAATGAAAAATGAAACATTCAATTATGGCCAAAGGGAGCATCATCTGAGAAGGAAAAAAGAATTATTCCACAATATTTGTCATTCTGTGTTATCAACATTCATTAATTGAGATTTTTCAATATTACTCTTTCCCAAAACATAAAGCTTTAACCATTATTTCACATGGATTGGAATGGAGGGAGTATTCATATTGGAGTAGTAATACTCTCTCCATTTCAAAATGATTGTCGTTTAAGAATGAAAATTTTGTTTCAAAAAATTTATCATTTACATATTTCAAGGAAAAAAAGTATAAATGAATTACCTCTTATATCCTTCTTATTAATTTTCTTGTTTTCTTCTTTTAAAACTAATTTATTATCTTACTATTTTCAATAACTAATCAATCAATAAGTGATATGAGAGAGGAGAAAAGAACACTATAATAATGAGGGGCAATATTATTTATAGCGGAAAAGTAGTTGATTACCTTTATTTCTCCAAAATAACCTAAAATGACAACCATTTGGAACATTCCGATTATTCAGGAAGGTGTTGGTGGGATTCGAATTCAAGACCCATGGTCTAGACACTTGCAACTCCACCCATTGGGGTGTCTCGAAATTACCTAAAAATAAAGACTAGTACTTATTTCTACAAAAATGCTATGGAGTGTTACGGAGTACACCTTTTGAAATACTCTACTTAAGTTTATAACGATCAAAATTAACAGTCAATTGTCTCTTTTTTAAAGAAAAATAAAATAAAATTTAATCAAGTACTCCTAGAATTTACTTTATCCTTCAAGGATATAGTTTATAAAAAATATTTATAAAAATAATTTTTTATATGAAAATTTATTTTTACTCAATAGCTGACCATTGAAACTTAACGGAAACAATAAAGTGTATTCCGTGATACTCCATGGCATTACTAATATTTCTAAAACTTTAAATGCCATTTAATTAATTTAGAATGAAGGCAATAGGAGCATTTCTTCTAAAATTAGGAGGAAATTGAAGTCAACTCTGTAAGGCAACGACTCGAGAACTGTTTAGTCATAATTAATTTCTTAATTAATGTGGCATTAAATTAGACATTAATTGGGTTAGTAGTCAGATGGGATTGGGAGTACTACATTGATTCAATCTTCCAATTTTTTGAAATGAATCAGAGTTAAAAAACCATCAAAATATAACTGAAATACTTGGGTCCAGTTTCTGTAACGACATTCGCCGGTTTCACAAGACCTCTCTTACAAGTACCGTTGCATATGTTACTGATATAAATTCATATGTTACTAATAAAAAATTAAAAAATAATAGTAATCTCAACTTTCTCTATACAAATTGAAAAAAATTTATGGCACAGAAGATTGTCATTACTTTTTTCGTCGATAGCATACGAATTTATATGTTCCGTAGCACATAGAAGTATTCCTGTTCACACTATATATATATATATATATATATATATATATATTAGGTTTGATCTTAGTCATTGACTTATATTTATTGATAGAGTGGGTATCGAATATAATTTTTAATTAATCTAAAGAATTATTTTAAAATTACACTAGTATAGAACAGCTATATACGGGATCAATTCAAAATAGAAATAGAAATGAGATATTTATTTTTGGACAATTCAAAATAGAAATATGGACATTCAATTTTGGACAGAGAATATATATAGGGATTAATTAATATTCTTCATCCCCTACTAATTATTGTTTTATTTCTTGTTGCTCCTCTTTCTTAATTTCTTCTATGAATTAGTACGTAATTAAAGTGTTAAACCACCGACCAACTGCCAGAAAATCTAGAATTAATTTTAATAACCAACAAAACTGAACTGAACCCACTGTTATACATATATTACTTTAAGCTTCCTTTTTCTTTCCTTTAGGCCGCCATTCCGTGTATAGCTGTTCTTTTCTGTCCAAACCCTTTTCCGGATCCTCTTCCCCGAATCCCAACGACTCCCCAAAACATGTGTGTTTTCACCTTCGCGCGAGCCCTAACTATTAGGCCTCTCAATGAGTTGATCCACCTCAATCCTTATCTCATGCTCACATAAATAAAATAATGATAGATATAATTTCCTTAAACTCATGGATCCTCAATATTTTTTTAAAAAAATATTTTAATTTATTAATTAATATTTTTAAATTGTAAATATAAAATATATACTATATAATTATTTTTTAAAAAAAATAAAAAACTATCAATAATAAAATTACATTGATGAAATATAGACTTTGACATTTTGTTAAATATTTAGGAATTTTTCTTGATATAATTTGTATAATATGAATGTAATTTTATTATTGATATTTTTTATTTTTTATTTTTAAATAATTGTTTAGTATATATTTTATATTTACAATTTCAAAATATTAATTAATAAATTAAAATATTTTTAAAAAATATAGGGATCCATGAGCTTAAGGGACTTCTATGAGCTAGAAATTTAGTAGGTGGGGCTTCCATGGGCTTAGGATAAGAGTTGAGATAGGTCAATCCATTGACAGGTCTACTTACTACACATAGCATGTATCTGCATTTTAAGCTTACACCTCATGATTTATTTTTTCTATTTAGAATTAAATGACCTTATTAATATTTTGAGTTGTCCAAGTATAAAATTTGTTAATCAACTTTTCTTTTTTTTTTTGGTAAGTCGAATTAAGACACTCAATCTCAAACGGATTGAATATTTTATTTATACTTTCAATAATTTCAACATTTCATTTATTAGTTCAAGAAAAAAATATATAATATATTCCAGATCAAGAACATTCTTAGCATAAAAATCATGTCTTTGTCAAGAAAGTGACAAGACAATTCAATCTTGACGATTTTGAATTGTTGAAAGGCATTAGTAGGGAAGGATATGTATAGATCCAACTATATTTGTAGTCTAAGATATTACTCAATAAGAAGAAGAATTTAATATATATGGATCAGCTCTTGCGTAGTTGAAGGTCAATTCTTGAGTAGTTGGCGGGGGGAACGACTTCTTGATCAGTAGAGATCTAATTTTAAGCAATATCATGACATTTTTGGCTCTTCACATATGCAACATTTCCAGCCCCTAACCGCGTTTCAGTCTCCGATTTGATTTTTTCTATCAAATATTCGAATGAGTTTGCTGTGTTGTGGGGTCCGTAGGGATACGCCATTAATCTTGGGATAGCATAAGTTAGACGTCAACGCCGCGTTCCTAGTCAGCTGGATTGACGCGCAAAGAAAAAGCCCCAAGTAGAAGAAATTAATGACCCACCCAAAAATGCTCAGTCCCTCTCCAATTATAAGTTATTCATAATTTTATCAATATTAAAATAAAATTTTTTCTTTAGGATTTTGGTTTTAGGGTATGCTGAAGAACACTTAAAAGAGAAAAATATTTTAGGGAGAAAATGAATAATATTAGTAAAAATAAATATACTATTTATTAAACTTATTATTAATAATAATAAAAAAAATCAATGAATTATCATCATTATTACGTCAGTTGCATTACCTCATCGTCGCTTCATTTTCTTTCGTGGTCCTCCTTCCTCCGCCGCCGTCGTCATCTCAAATTAGCGTCTGACCCAACTAAAACCTTGAAAGCTTGCTTGGTACAATCACACTCCGTGTCCTGTGGGCGATGGATACGACCCACGTTAGGGATCCAACGACCTTAATTAATTAGGAATTCGAAGAGAATGAATCTTTTAGATTAATTGAAAGGTCCCGCCTAATGTGTATATAATACTCCCTCGGTTTCTTTTTAAAAAAATCATTTAATGTTTTGGAAAACAAATCAATCTAATGATTATTTTAGTAATTAATAGTTTTTTATATTAAAATAATTTTTATAATAAATAATGTTTATATGAATTTAAACCTAATATTAATATGATTATAAGGATATGACTAAAAATTTTTCATCAAATTCTTATTGGAAAATAAAAATACTCCTTAAAAAGTATAAAATGACTTCTATTAAAATTTTTTAGCTAAAACGATTTGTAAAAAGAAACAGAGGGAATAGTGTATTCTATATTTTCTCCATTTCTAATTATAAATTTCTTTTTTGGTTTTTGGTTTTTGGTTAAACCCATCTTCCCCTAACCTTTCAGATACCCTCTACCCTCAAGGATTAAAGTGGCACTTTATTTATTTCCATCATGTCTCGAACTTGAGATTTTTTAATCTCAAATGTTGCTATTTATTATTGAGCTAGTAATACTTGGAGAAAAATATTGAGAGTTAAAAAGAGAAAAATGTTTTATTAAAAGAAAAGACATACACGATATTGAAAATAACGAGTAAAACCCATAATAAGATATGAGAAAAGGTAAACAATGACTTTGGATTTCCTGTTATAGATTTGTACATCACTCCTTGTTCAACTAATAAAATATTAATAAAAAATTTACTCGTAACTTTTAATTATTATTTTTTAATATATTTTATATACTAAATCAGGGAATTTGATATTCTAATGACAAATATTAAATTTCTACTGGTAACAAGGAGATCCGGAGAAATAAAGGAGTTTAGTGTTGTTGTTACCTTGTCCTTTTCATCACTTGGGGGATTTTGGTCCCTGATTTTACCTTGAATTATAAATTGGAATTTTGTGTATATTTTCTAGACATATTTATCATTTGATATTAATTTATAAAGTGAAATTCTGTTTTTGTTAATAATTATTACTATTAATTAGTAAGTAAACAAAATATTTTTATGAATGAAATTAATTTTTCATTGATAAAAATGTGAATGATTTTATGCTTCTCAGTAGTTGTAACTTAGGTTTATACACGGATCAAAATGAGGTCAGCTTTTGGTTTTGGATGTATAGATGACGTATATGGTCCCGCGGGGAGACCAGGCCTGCACTTTGCCTGGGTAGATATTCGATGAACTTGGCCATGATTACAACGTTCAGAACGCGCCTGATGGAATATGAAGTAAAGTCCCCTTCCCAACATTAAATATAAATCACCATTAATTATTTTATAAAAATTATGGTAATATTTTTTTCCCTAAATTATTTTTTAAAAAATCTAACATTATTTTTTTATATATTATTATAAGGTAAATATAGAAAAATACTTTCAAATTAACTAATAATAATGACAAGAAAAATTAGTAAGAATGACTTATATTTAGTGATTGTCGGAGTGCTATGTATATGAATGCTAGTTTAATTTTAAATTAATTCTTTAGATTAATTTAGAATTCTATTTGATACTCCTTTTGGCACTAAATATAAATCAATTAGCTATCATTATGAAAAAAAATTAAGATACTAATTTTTTTCTCCTTAAAATGTTTCTATTTATATGTTAATCAAACTAACAACAACATATATATA
>JAOXNR010000977.1:0-10453 GCA_028571225.1 Parsonsia alboflavescens
ATCTTTTGCATGGTAGATCAAGACGTCCAGATCCATTCCGCAGGACAAGATCTCCGCGAATCTTCAAACCAGGTATCGTTCTTGAACTTCCAATGTGAGAGAAAAATTTTTTTTAAAAAATCCTGGGACTCCGGATTCGTTTCCTAGTGGATTCGGGATCCGGTTCCCCCTTCACCAGTAGCATGGGAACAAATCACATGTGCCACCAACAAGGTATCAATCTATCAACGCATCAGTACCTTTTGATATATGGGGTATTGACATTCTAGGACCCTTCCCGAAATTAGTGGGGGGGGGGGGTGTTCAGTTCTTAATCTTTGCTGTGGAGTACTTCACCAAATGGGTTGAAGTAGAGCCAATGGCAACCATTTCATCACCAAAAGTCTAGTCTTTTGTCTGGAGAATCATAGTGTGTAGGTTCGGGATTCCTCGAGCCATAATTTCAGACAATGGAAGGTAGTTCATCGGTGACCCGTTCGAAACACTCTATGACAATTTGAACGTTGAACAAAGGCTAACCTCTTGACGCAGGTGAATGTGGTGGGTTGAGGAATAAGAAATTCAGAAAGAAATCTAATAATAGGAACTCAAGAAAATTGCAACTTTTAGTTCGAATGAACAGTAAATGCGGCGAACAGTAACCGGTGAGCATTGCTAGAACAGTAATCGGTGAACAGTGCCTATGAACAGTAACTCAAACTTTGGATAATACGTCAAAATTTGAGGCTTTTTGATAATCCAACTTCTGAAGTTGCCAGAGGTCTAAGGAACGAAAATTAAGTTCTTCTCCTCTAAACAAAGAAAGAAAGAACAACACCTTTCGATCACAAAGAAAAAGAGATAAACTCTGAAATGTTATTGATAATAGATTCAACTCACTAGCTCTTAGGCATTCATCCTTATTTATAATACTAGAAGTTCTATGTTCCTAATCAGACTACGAAATAGAAACCAAGTAACTACTAATAGCTAAGTTATGTGGTCGTAATCAAACTAGGAAATAAAAATTAGGAAGAAAATAAAAAATAAATAAAACAAGTTTCTAAATAAAATTCTATCTAATTAAGGAAATAAAATTATTAAACAATCTTGATCTTGCTTGTCTACTTGTTTTGCGTCACCTTCTGTCTCTCATCCCCAAGCTAATAGGCTCGTTGAGGTCAGAAATAGGACTATTCCGGAGGGACTCAAGAAAAGGCTCACCGAGTTTGAAAGAGAAAGCCGCAGACCTGCATGGCCAGACGAAATTCCAAGCATTCTATGCTCATACAGAACAACACCTAGAAAGGCTACTGGAGGAACATCATTCAACCTATGCTTTGGTGCAGAGGCAGTGATGCCAGTCGAGGTTGGAATGAAGCCTCTAAGACTAATTGAATACAATTCAGTCCTAAACAAGGGGGAGAGAAGGGCAAACCTCGACCTCCTTGAAGAGGTCAGAAACAAAGCAATGGAAGCTGATAGAAGCTATAAAAGGCAAGTCACGAATTTTTTCAACAAAAAAGTGAAAACAAGGCATTTTGCAGTTGGAGAAATGGTCCTCAAAAGGTCAGATGTTGGCAAACAAGGTCAATTGACCAAACTGCAAGAAAGCTAAGAAGGACCTTACATAGTCCATGAAGTCCACAAAGGAGGGAGCTACAAGCTCGCAGATCTCGAAGGAAGACAACTCTTGAGACCTTGGAACATTTGCCATCTAAAGAAATTCAATGCCTAAAGCTACTCAGACATTGAAGACCTCGCAAACTCATCAATTCAACTAGACATTATCCTAAAGGACCTTGCTATAGTTCAATAAGGTCCCAGCAATCACTTTAGCATAATTTGAGCAAGTCATGAATAAAAGATAAGTTTTTTCTTTGTGAAGCTTATCAAGGCATCATTTTGTGTTATTTGCCTCAAGGTCAATCTGCCTCAAGTTCAAAGTACCAAAAGGAGACAGAATACTTAGAATAAAAATTCAAATTGATATACGAAAAAGCTGTTATAAGATCAGAGGCCACAAAAAGGCCCCTGAAATATTCAGTATGACTGCAGGAATATAAAGCGTTGAGTATTCAAAACATCGTAGGAGAAAGATTGAAAGTGTCCTATGCTATTATCTTTCCCCTTTCCACCTCATGGGATCTTCAATCATTTTCTTGGCAGATGGTGGACTAGAGGAACCTCATCCTCATCCTCTGGCATGTTGATTGGCTCTGAGCTTGGGGGTACGCCCTCTTCAGTAGTTGTCTCTACGCCGATAGCACTTGAAGGGCCTACAAAATAGAAGGCATTGTGGCCATATAAAAAGGCTGCATCAGCGATGGACAAGTGACCTAGAAAAAGTCAAGTAAATCCTCAAAAATAGGTATGCATGAGGCGAGGGTAAATTTCCAGAAACGAATCTACACTGCAAAACATGGGAATAACTTCAGGAGATATCATGGCTTGAGGAGTGACATCCAAGACCTCTCTCTCTATGACCCCAACCTCCGGGGCTGCCTCCATGAGCTAATTTCAATTCCCCGAAGGGCCCTCGTCAGTTTGGCCTACTTGAGACAAGACCTTAGCAACTGTGACCTCCTCTTGAGAAGCTAGATTTAGACTGTCTTGATCCCAAGGAAACGGAGTGAGCAACTTTGGATGGTAAAATGCACCATCATACCTAGGGATGGTCTTCATATGTGGGTAGAGTTTCTTGAGGTCGTCTAGCACTTCAACATACAAACCCATCATCTGAGGCCGCACAGAGCCTCCACATACTGCTAGAAGGGAAGCTCTTCAATGCGCACCTTTTGCTGGGTGCTAAAGTCAATCAACTCCAAATTCCTCTTATCAACTGCCTTCTTGACCTACCTCCTCAGGCGCTCACTAAGAGGGATATAATTCTACACAAAAAGAAAAGAGGTTAATATCAAAATCAAAATTAGGCAAGACCAATTGCAAGTTTACAGACGGTAGCAGGAACTCACTGGAGTATGAAGGGAGGCACCGAATCTTTCAATCTCCTCATCTGTCAGTTGCCGGCAGATCTCCTGGTAAACTGAAGGACCTCACTCCATCAGAAAGGATTGGGAAAGGGGCCATTGGAGTAAAGAGTCATATGCCTCCATTGCAAGATTAGGGATCCATCTTGTAGTCTCCTCAGTGGAATGAGTGGCCAGGGTAGCACCCTCGAACCTTTTGAAAGTGTCTGCGACCTCTTCGATGGCGCAACCCTTGAATGTGGGTTTAGACTTCGAGGTTATTAGACCCTTCCCCTTAGCAGCAAAACTCAAAGGAATCCTCTTAGCTACCTGGGAAGAAGATGAAGAGGAAAGAAGATGGAATCTCGATGGGCCTGTCAAATGATTTCATCCCAGCAGCCCCCGAGTTTCGTTTGGAGGCACCACGAGTCCTCTCAGCCATTACTTGTCTCCCGCTGCCCTAGGGAACAGGAATTCTAGCAGCAGGAGTTGTAGTAGAAGAAGCACTAGCAGTGCCCTGAGCTTTGCCAGAGGGAGCCTATATATTTGTAGTCTTGAAACTCCAAGATGTGGTCCTCATTTCTGCCAAGACAGAGAAAAGGAAGAACTGTCAGCATAAAATCACGAGCAGATAAAGGCAAAAATCAGTTAAAGACACTAAAGCTCCCTACCAAAGGGGGATATCCCCAAAGCTCCCCTCTCCGATGGGAGGTCGAGCTCTGCTAAGCTCCTTAGCCCAGCAAGGCAAAGGAAAGTTTCAGGTCAGACCGGATTGGTGCACACGACCTTGACTTTATCAGACCTGGCCAGATCAATTAAGAAATTCCTATGCTCGATTTGGTCACTAGATAAGTCAGGGAGCTCATTGACGAATGAACGTTCAGGTTCCAATCCGAGTAGGGCTCGAACCAAACTAAACGATTTGGAAGACGAGCAAAGAAGAAAAAGTTGTTTCCATTCCCCTATTGAGGACTAAAAGGTTGTGTGTGCCTAGGGTTGAACTGGAGATACCTTTGGATGATTTAGAGGCCGAGGAGACACCTAACTTATAAAAACTCCTAAAGAGCTCCAGAGAAATTGGAACTTTGTAAAGATGGCAGGTCGCTATGAAAGCGACCATAATCGAAAGGGAATTTGGAACGAGTTGATCCCGGGGAAAATCCTGTAAGTGGGCAATATCGAGGAACAAGTGGTGAAGGAAAGAAAGGAGGATGCCTCCCCTGAGGTTGGAAAGATAAAGGGCTATATGTTCATCCCACCAACTGTAGTTGCTCTCATCCTTCACGGCAGTGACTATTTCGCCTTTCCCTAGTCCTAACTCCCCACTGATTTCAAAAATACTAGTAGGGTCTATGGAAATAGACATAGAATAAGCTTCTATTTCAAAAAGCTTAAGGGTTTCACTCCTAACAGAAGTTGCTTTGACGGAAACCAGGGGCAAATAGAAAACCCCATTCTCCAAATCAATAGAAGGATGGGAAAGAGGTGCTTCTCCAGAATGGAGGGAAGGATTGTTGGGTGTAGAAGATGTCGAAGTTGACACAGTATTCATCTTAGTTTTATTGGAAAAAAGCTCATAAAGATGAAATTTTTTCAAAGGAAGAGATGAAAAACTCACTTGATGGAATCTTGGAAGGTGAAAGACGAACATGTCTTGAATTACAGGCTTGATCGAACAGAGTAGACAAAAAGCAAAAAGTATTTTTCTTCCAAGAAGTTGTTTGAAAGCTTGAGTAAGTTTTGAGTGTGGAAGACTTCTAATTTAAATAGGATGAGGAGCCTCTTGAGCTACCAAAGCAGCGACCTTCCAAAAATCAAAATGGGCTAGCCTTCCAAAGTTGAAACGGGGCGTTTATCCAGAACTAAACGGGTTAGTTCCTTCTCAAAATTTAAGTGGGGTGACTTTCCAAAATTACAAACGTTTCAGTTCTTCTCAAAACTGAAACAAGGTGACCTTCCACATTTAAACCGAATGGCCTGCTTTCTAAAACTGAAAGAACATGTCTCCTTCCAGAAATAGCCATTACAGAATGAAGCGGCAAGACCTCTCAAGGGTTCCGACTTAGAGAAGGTAATTCCTAATCCCTGAAAGTCAGACTCCCAACTTGTAGATTGTAATTCCTAATTCTTGGTAGTTAGACCTGCGAGTAACGAGGAACAGGTGGGTAGGGACCTAATACCACCGACCTCCTTGGTCATCGACCTACAACATGAGCACAGAAGAGATCTCACTAGACCATGACTTAAGACCTGGTGAGTCCCAATTTGGCTCATATGGCTTCCATGCTGCGGCCAACTGTGCGCAACTCTGCTTGAGGCCGAAAAATTATTAGCAAGCTTGCAGCTCTCTATTGGAGACGTAAATGGAAAGGTATCACAAAATGGGCCGTTACAAAGAATCAGAGTACCCATCAACCGCCAAGACTTCAAGATGGTAATTTAGGCACCACAACCTCCGAGCTAGTTGGGCCTAAAGGGGGGTAATGATGGGAGAAACGGGTACGCCCCGAACAAGTCAACATAAATAGGTAACACCCGGACGGAAGTCAACCTAAATGGGCCCAAGGCCCCAACCTTCAATACCTAAAAGTCAGACTCACAAAGTCAACAAGGATAGGTGGCCAGCGACCTGCTACCACCAACCTCCTAAATGAGCTCGAGAGAGGTACCACCAACCCTCAGACCACGACCTGGTAACTCCCAACTCTTCTCCATGACCAACTGTGCATGACTCCTAGAAACCCAAATGAGCCTACGATCACACGGCGTGACCTCCTAAGAAGAGACAGTCAAGACCTTTGATGTCCACGGTCAAGTCGTGAAGTTGATTTAGAGGTCGGCTAGCGAGCTCTTAGCTCTCGAACGGAGATGTGAATGAAAAGATATCCCAACCTAGGGAAACTCCAAAATTCTCAGAGCAATTGGCAGGATTCTGTGATCTCACAACTATCATAATTGCCTACTGTCACGTGATAGAATAGTCCTAATCGGAGAGGTAATTGATTTGTTTTATATAATCAAATCATAATCAGTCTGCGGACAAGGAGGACAGTCTTTTGAGAATTAATTATACTCGATTATTCTCGGAATACTGACTTAAGCATCGGAGCTCTTCTCCTGGCACAGCCCACCTCCGGTGACCATCTCTCCTTTCTTTTCAAGTTGCAGTCATCGATGTCATCACGTTTTTATGGTGATCCGGAGTTCACATTTGAGCCCCATTAGCTGTGAGCTAATTATCTGAAGTGTAGATGGTAAATTCCTTTAATTTTTTTTAATGGTAAATTCTTTTAAAAAAATTTCTCTCAAATATTGGAAACGTATGTAGTAAATTCTCTCTCATAGGAGAATTTTCCTCTCAATTATATGATATTTCTCCTCTAATTATCGTTTACACTGCAACGTTGGAGAGGTTCGGAAGAAGAAGAAACAATTTAAGGGGAAGGGAGAAGAAAAAAGCGGAAGGAGAAGAGAATAAGAAAAAATGTACAGAGGACAGAGTTGATAAGAAAGAAGAAGGGAATGAGATCGTAAGAGATCAATTCGACTTTTCTCCGTTTTTTATTTTTATATATTTTTATATTTCGAGTGTATATTTTGTGTGAAAAAATTGGGGACTGTGATGACAAGTGTTTCTAGGTTTGTAGTCATAATTATTTAGAATTTCATTAAATCCAAATTTAACATTTTTTTCTTTGTTCGTAAACTAATAGACTATATCAGAAATTGTTGGAGTCTTCATCTCCTTCGATCCTAAGCCTATTCCAGTGAGGTTTATCTATAATGTACATCCTCTATTTCACCTTCCGTAATTTCATTATGCCACCTAATTATGGTCGTGATGATTATTTATGATGATGCTTTCCTTTTGTGGCTTTAGTCTATATTGCATTTTCTTTACAATACCTTTTTATTGATTTAACAATAGCAAACTATTGATATGTCTGCTAGAGATGCAACTGTTCATAGGTTTTACGTTGCAATGGACTCCACTCTTCTTTCCCAGTCCAAGTATGCATTGGGGTCATCTTCATCATAGAATGGTGATGTGATTTCTTGTAAGTTGAATGGGGTAATTTTCACACAAACAATCAACCAAATCAGTTTAATATAGAAGACTCATCAAAGGTAAGTTTTGGGAGATTAGGAAGACCTTTGTAGATTTAACTACAACAACCAACCTCCTAATTTGGAAGACAACTTAACACCTAACCCAAAGTGATTGAGAGCCCAAGAGAAATGACTAAGAACCTAGTTCTAGACACTCTCAAAGATCAAAGTGATCTTGGTTTGGAAAACTTCCGAAGGAGTTTCAGTTTTTGTCTCTCTAGAAAGAATCTCTTCTATGGCTGAACCAAGAGCCTTTATAGCTAACAAAAGCCCTAAACAAACTTAACAAAAGGGCTGGTGAAAGGCTGTAAAAATTACAAAAGAAAGAAGCTAAAAAGGGAAGCAAAACGCAATATTTTAGCTTCAGCAAGTTCTGGCCGCGACACAATCCTTTGCCGGCTCCATCACTAGATGGAGCACCGGATACCTTCTGTCTCTATCCGGTGGTCTTCATCTGGTGCCAGCTCTCCCTTCAGCAGCACAAGATGCCCTGTTCCAGCCAAGCTTCCAACCATTTCAAGGCCCTTCCCAAGCCATCTTTTCCCCATCTTTGTCGTGCCTAGTACCATCTTCATTCCAAGCTTTCTTAGGCTTCCCAACTCCATCCTTATGGCTTTGAACCTCCCATAAGTTGTACTTCCTCCTTGCTTGCTCTTGTTCAAGTTCATCCCCTTCGATCATGGCTTCAAAGTCAAATAGCTCTTCTTTGTTTCAGAGGAAATCCATCAATGTCTTCATCATTCTACTCAAGATATTATACTTGCATATGAAATACAAGTCTTTGTTCATAGCCTCATTGAGTAGCGTCCTTGGATATCCATCATCTCCCCTCACTTCAAAAGGATTCGTTCTTGAATCTTCAAAGTCCTACATAGAGAGAGAATGATCACTAACATATATTGATTTAAAGAATATTTACCCAAGAACTTCAAGTTAGCTTTCTTTAAAGTTAGAAGTTGACACTGCCTTACCATACCCTTATTTGAAGGTGGCGTTCTCTCCTTTATTGATATGTATTCCACCCCCACCACAAGAAACTCATTAGAAGAAACATCATAGACAAGGAATACAAGCCATTGAACACAATCAAGAAACTCAAATTCTGTCATGCAAAGCATATGACAAGAAGGCCGTAAATCCCACAAGGCATATGACAAGAAATACAAACTCATTAAGAACAACCAAGAAATAAAGTACTATCATTTAAGCACAAGACAAAAGAAACAACACAAGACAAAATTCCTATTGGTCTATGTCCCCACAAACCATGAAACAAAGGTTCTCTAAATCTAGAATTCAAGCACAATGAGCTCAATATTTAATCCCTTAACATAGCATATACATCCCCTAAATCAAAAACATCAAGATGAGCATCGTTATTCTCTTTCAAAACCAAGGTAATTTCCAAAAATTTTCAAGAACTCAACATATCTCTATTCTTTGCACAAAACTCAAATTGTAACTTCAAGTAGTTCCACCAATCATGCCAAATAGAGAATAAGCACATAAGAAACTCAATGATTTCATCATGATAAAGTCCAACTTCATTAAAAATCAACATTTCATCATAAATAGTCTTTTCAAAAGATATAAACAATAATGCTCCAAAGATCACGGGCTTCTTTTTCATATGTAGTCCTAATACATGCTTTTTAAACAAGAAATCCAAGATTCTAGGACTATCATATCTCATCAAATCAAGTTCATGATTCTTAAGATTCAACAACTCAAAGACATTATGTTTAGAATACTCAAGATCATGTAAAGTGCCTCTTCTAGGCATATTATCATGAAATTCACATACTTCTTCACAAATTTTCGACAAGCTTGGACTTTCTTATCACATTCAAAATGAGATAGGCTTCAAACAAGATAAGAAAGCAATTGGTATCAAAAAGGAATCTACACGTGATACTACAAAGAGAGAAATTTGAATCAAGGATGGTAATATCAAATATCCACAATAACTGATCATCTAAGTCAAACTTTAAAATTTCTTTCAAGTTTCTACCAAAGTCATGCTTAAACAAGTCAAGCAAGTATCTCAATTGAAAAGAACGTGATTCCAAGTTATTCCCATGACTATCATTCATCAACAATTCACACATAGAATCCATAGGCATGAATACAACATTTTCACCAAACAAGGAATAAACATGCTTATAAACTCCACCATGTATGACTTGTCTTGAAACATCAAACTCATAGCCACAAGCTTATTCTTTCATCATTGATTCCTTCAAAAATTCTAAATCCATAAAAGCTGCACTAAACTCAAAGGAGTATAAGACATGCTTCCCCTAGATAAGAATTCATCATGCTCAAGAATTTTCATATTAGCACTTTGTTAATGAGCATCATAAACATCTCTAGACTCACACTTACCATGATGCTTAGAACAATCAAGAATGCATAAGATACAATTCTAAGCATTTTACCATGAGCATCATAAGTTTTGAATCTAAGAATCTCAAGAAAATATGGAAGCCAAGCACTCATGTTGCTTTATAAATCAAGAAACTTGAAAATTTCAACTAAGTTCAACCCTTCAACATGATATGCTTCATTAACACGCTTATTCAAGCAATTAGCCTCAATAAACAAGAATTTTATCCTCATGGGAATCAAAATGTAGTACAACTCAAACAAGATAAATAAGAACTTAGAATCAACAATGAGTATGTACACTAGGCCACAAGGATACAAGTTATCATCGATAAGCATAGCATCAAAGATCCACAACAATTAATGATCTAAAACAAACTTCAAACTTTCATTTTTGTGTCCCAACAATATACTTCAAAAAGAAGTTAAAGCAATTCCATTCACAAGAATATATCTCCAAGTTGGTTCAAGGAGAAAAAATAGCCAACAAGTCATACTTAGAATTCATAGGCATACACAAAGCATTATCTCCAATCAAGGACCCAATATGCTCATAGAATTCACCATATCTAACTTGTCTCGAATCATTAAGTTCATCACCACAAGCACACTCATTCACAAGTAATTCCCTAATGAGCTTAAGATCTAGCATTTCATTCAAAAGGCCCTTAGAGTTTTGCCACTTAAGTCCACAAGCATGAATCTCACTTCTAGACACACATTCAATCACATATAACTCTTTCACAAACTTAAAATCCATGAAAGCTTTAACAAGACTTATAAAAGTATAACACTCACTTTCTCTCAACATGGAATCATTATGCTCAAGAATTTCAATGATAGCATGTTGCTTATGAACATCATAAGCATTTCCACAATCATATTTAAGAATAGGAAACATATGTTCATGCTCATAATTCAACAATTTATCACCAAGAGTAGATATGAGAGAGTACCACTTTAACATGGCACTCATCATCTTGTTGTCCTTGTCTTCCTTCATCTTGCTT
>JAOXNR010000978.1:0-10453 GCA_028571225.1 Parsonsia alboflavescens
TTCGTTTTGTAATAAGTTTCTATTTTATTATTAGAATCCTTTTAGGTAACTACTTATTTGTAAAGAGTCTTTTACTCCTATAAATAGGTCCTTTGTCTTACTCTTAGATGGACAAGACACAACACAACAACTCAAGATTGATCTTCCGAGGAATTCCGAAGACAAAGGGTAGATTTTCTCTTCCTTTTTTCTTATGTATTTTTCGGTTTTATTAATCATGTCTTATGAGTAGTCATCTTTTGTTAACAAAAATATGAAGTATGTTATTTTGTTATGGGGTTATGAGATTTGGTTTGTTTTCTATTAAACATTTGATCTTTATTATTAAGTATTTGTGCAATTCTTATTTCCATCTTATTAATTATATTTATTAATGTAGACAGATCACCTAGATTAATTTGCATGATTATACTGCTAGGGTTTAAATATTATCGTTAAGATTGATAAATCTGTAGGTAGCAACTATTGTTTGAATTAGGTTTGGCTAATAACTTTATTTAACGATGAAGAATTGTACGAATCAAATTGCATGAATTAAAGTTACTTTATTTATGTGATTTGATGTTGGTGATGCGTTCATGCTTATGCAATTTAGTTGATTAAATTTATAGTTCTCTACAACGTAAGTTTAATTGATTAGGTTAGGGATTTTATTTCTCTCTATTTAAAGGATTGGAATTTGAACGTTAAGACAAATTCTAAAATCAACTACTTAATTGTGTTATTTGATCAATGATTATCCCCATAGCAATTGATTGTTAACAACTTTCTCATCTTTATTCTCTCCTTTTTAATTCTTTGTTTAATTTTATTTTTACAAACTCTTTCAAAGATTCCCCATTTTTGTTACTTATTAATTAGTTTTATTTAAATTGAGATTCAATATCCTTATGGATTCGACCCTACTTGCCCTAAGTGCAATAGTTTTGATCAATAGATTTAATTTTTTTCGTGTTACGACGCATGGCCACTTGTTTTGATTTCAATGATATTGTTAACTTGGAAACCATTCTGAATGTTGCAATGAAAAACGATTTTGGTTGGTTAGAGGCAGCTACTCATTCTCTTCAAAATTTTGGTTTCTTTAGGTTGAAGATGAGTGAAATAAGAAAAATACCCAATGAAAAAGGTATATTTTTTGTAAATTTAACCTTTAGGTACAAAAGTTAATCTAAATACATTTTGAATTTTTTAAAATTTCGATTATTTACTTTTAAAATCTAAACAAGAACTACTTTTGAAGTTTTAAAATTTGAATGGTTGTCCAAATGCATTCATTTGGAATTGAAAAAATCAACTCCGTATAGCACTGTACATAATATGTGGAGTAACCTTTTATTATCACACGTCATCCAAAACTTTCACAATACATCATATATCTATTAGTAACATAAACCTTAGGCAATAATAGGCAGCAGCAAGCACTAAGCACTAACTAATATAACATAAATATTTTATCCAGAGATGTTTGGTCTCACAAAACTTATTGCAGGTGAGGAATTGGAGTTGCAGAAGATCCATTAATATTGCAGTAAGTGAGTTGAACTTGCTGAGGAAGAAGATGATATTTAATGTTTAGATCTTCAAAAATCTTCTTGAGAACAAGTATGAGTGTAGTTTTTCTATTCATCTTCTGCAGATATTCTTGGAAGTTCATCTTGTGATTCACAAAAAGAACCATTTTCATCTTGTTCATGTTCTCGATCTCCTTAATCTGCAGGCTGTGATCAGGATGCCAGTGCTCTGGAGTATTCAGAATGTGCCTGAAATCAAAAGCAACAATTAATTAATTAGTTCGACAATAGTATTATATCTTAATTAATTAGACAAAACAATAACTTAAGTGGAAACTTACTCCTTGATTCTAACCCTTAAAGCTTCAATGACCTCTGCCGGAGTTGAAACATCGACGTCGAAAGTCACGTTATCTCCCATTTTCTCAGGGCTTCTGTTGAAATTGCTGATGGCTTTAGAAGCCAAAACCGAATTGGGATAGTAAATCATTTCGTTGTCATATCTCAGAAACGAGGTTTTCAAGATGTCCATTTCTTCTACAACCATCTGATCAGCAGCAGATTAATGCATTCATTCATTCATTCAAATAAGTTATAAAATTAAAATGTATATATTGGATATAATTACCATCACCCCATCAATGACACAACGATCTCCTACATCAAACGGGTGCATAACGAATACAAAGATCATGGCTTCAAACACGGTCCTGCAAGTGTTGCCAAATACGAAAACTGCAACCAAGAATTGGGAGGAAAGGACCACAAGAACTTTGGTTGTTGCAAATCCCATCAGAAGTAGCCACACAATGACGATCAACACTAGCACAACTGCACAAAGAATTCTGTTCAGTTCTTCTATAGCTGTTTTGGCATCTTTCAGTGAATGTGATAAATTTTCCCTTTCCTTCAAGGCAAATACCTGCCATCAAATTAGGATGTGATACGACTTAATTATAGTTTCTAAACAAGAATCGGACTTGGGAACAAGTTCAGATTTTGTACCGCCCAATTTGTCAGTGTTGTTTCAGTTATCTTCCCTGATTCTGCAACTTTCTCAAACCATTCATGCAAACAGTCTTCATTTTCCTTATTCTCGAAGGGGGAGAGATCCTTCTTTGCTATATAACTTCAAACAGAGTAATTGAGTCAATATATTATATATATAGAGAGAGGGAGCCCACGTGGGACAGAAGATGCTAATCAATTATACACCGTTTATTTAATAATCTGTTTATTTGAATCAAGAATTGAAAAGAAAACCTGTACTATGAATTTTACTTACTCGAGATCAGGCCTTTTGACATTTTGGAAGATTTGAGAGGCAGCCTCTTCTGCTTCAGATGTGCTTGTAATCTCTTTCTGTTCACCTCCATCATTGAGGGCACTGGAGATAATAGACAATTTGGAGCTGCGGATCCGATCAACTAAGCCTCCCATGGTTGAAACAGGCATTTTCCCTGACCTCATCTTACCAAGCTTCTTCATGGTGATCTCGTTGTGCCCTTTGTTCTGTTTGTGACCCTTTGGAATCTTGAAACACCACCACGTGTTAAACCCAGAACTGCGAGTCTCTGCTGAGTGAACCGACCGAGGCACAGAAAGAGCCCAAAGAACATATTCATTTGAGATTGCCTCTCGAATCTTGGAGAAAAATGTCTTGACATGAAAAGAAGCAGCAATCAGCTTTACCAGTAAAGTCTTGATCATCCAAAGGACAGCCCCAATCAGAGTAGCGGCAAGAGCTCTGGTAATGTTGTTCAGAACCCGGGTAGTGTTTCTGGATCTCCTCACGCCACGGTCAATCAACAAGAACCAGGCCAAAAGGACTAAAGACAACCAAATCACTACTCGGACACTCTGTTTTACTCCATGAACGAAGTAGACCACTTTTTCATTGAAAAGATACTTGCTTTCTATCAAGAAGACCAGACCGTCCCTAGCCCACTTGGTCACCAGACGACCACAAAAGAAGACGGCAACAAGAACGCACCATTTCCAGATTTCTAAGCCCCAAATCACACGAATCTTCAGCTCCTCGGCATATAAGCTTGCAATTAACACAACCATTGCTCCCACAAAGAGTATCCACTCAATAATGGCATCAATAACCTTCAGAGTTACCTTCATTTTGCCTCTTTTCAAGACGTTACTCTTCTTGATATCATCATCAGCATCCTCACCATGATTGCCAGTACTGGCTTCTCCATCTCCATCCTCATCTTCTTCATGACTGTCCTCTTCATCGTGCACTGTTGCCGGTGGCAGGTGACCACTCCTCAGCGTTTCAGCCCTGCTGTAAACAGAAGTTGGTGAAGATGAGATTTTTGTTCCCAACCCGCTACTCTGCCTACCTAAATTTGTGCCAGTTCGTATCCCAACTTCCACCATTCTTGATTTCTGGCTGGAAAACTTGGACTTTCTTGTGGATGGTCTTCTGATTAGGAATTCAGAAGCTGTAGTTGAATCAAACTCTGTGGTTTTAGGAGGACTGCACTTGGAATTTTCAGAATATGGTGGCGAACCCGAACCAGATTCATCTGACGTGAGACAGAGATGCTTAGAATCGCCACTGGTATGACCTGCTGCTGCAGCAGATCCGTGTCCATTTTCCTCAATTGGAATAGCAATCTCCTCACAACGTGGTACCAAATTTGAACTTTTCCCGTTTTCCATTGGCCTTTTCTGTTAAAACAAACCAAACAACAATTCAAACAATGAAAAGGATATGCCTTCTCTTCTTTGCACACTGAGCAAATCTTTAAGGAAGGATGCAATTCCATGGCACTTCCATATACCACATGACTTCCATTCTGTATATGTGATGAACTGGACGTCTGTTAAAGTGGCTTTGAATATTCTATCATCCTCGGGTGTCTTTCTCACCGGTCAATGATGGTCATTCTTTATTTTATAGCTTCCAATTAAAACAGAAAAGGTTTTCTTATATGTTTTTTAAAAAACTTAAGAGGATAATAAACTAATTAAAGAACCTCTTTGTCAAACGTTATTTATTACTCCTCACTTGAAAGATTCAAATGTCTTATTTTTTAAAAAAAATATCTAAGAGTATATTTTTTTAGACAATTATACTTACATAAAAAGTGCGCTATACAAAACAATATATAAATTTTATGGATTATTATTTTTAAGCTTATTGTTGTTTGTTAAAGTATGAGGGGTTAGTTTTAAGTAGATATGGAAGGATAGTTGGGTTAAAAAAAAATGTCAAAATGGATTTATTTTTTGTTAAAATTAAAAGGATTTTTTATTTTTTATTTTTGCAGCTTATCTTAAAATGGGTTATTTCCTACAATTTTCACTAATATTTTCATTTTTTTATCCAGTGGGTTTTCGGTGATGAAGTAATAATTAATTTTGTAAGTGGGAAATAGGCAGCCAAAGTAATTAAAAAGACATGCAGATATCAATTAATCTCTACTTCGAAAGTTAATGCGAAATCTCTATCCGCATTCAATATTTTACCTGCACAACGTATGATTCTGACAAGCATGACAGCGAAAAGTGTACTAAATTGGATAAACACAGACAGCAGAAAGATATTTTTTAAAAATTTTTACTAACACAGTAATCCATATTTATCGGAATAAAAAGCCTTTAGATGAGATTTAAATATTTTTTATGGGAGAAAAGGATACAATCCGATGAATCAATCCAAATGGATTCAAGTTCAGATTAAAATATCTAAAAGTTTGAATCATAAGTTAAGAGAAAATTCAAGCAATGACGTCTTTCCATCGACCTTCTAGGTCACTGACCTTTAAATGAGCTTAGGGGAGGTCATCGAACCATGATCTTCAACCCGATGAGCTCTAATCTATCTCATATATCTTCCATACCATGACTAGATGTCTATGACTCTTAACATACCCTATCAACCTAAAATCACTCATTGCGACTTTTTAAGAGGGATAGTCGAGACCTTCGACATCCACGAGTAAGTTGTGAAGTTGGTATAAAGGTCTTTAACGAACTCATAGCTCTCAATCAGAGACGTACATGGCAAGGTATCCCAACTTAGGAAAACTCCATGATTTTAAGAGCAATTGGCGGGATACGATACGATCTCACAATTGTCCTAATTACCTACTTTCACGCAATTGAAGAGTCATGATCAACGAGATTTCTAATTATTCGGTATATATTATAAAACCACTTACTATTCACAGACAGATTGAGATGATGTACTCAAAGATTACTCTCTCAGAATACTGACTTAGGTTTCGGAGTTATCCTCAGGGTGATAACCCACTCTGGTGATCTAATCTTTCTCCCTTCAGGTTGCAATTGCAGGAGTTATCACGGTTTGAGGTGATCCGAAAATCGTTTCCGACCTCCATCACTTTTGGCGCCGTTTGTGGGGAGGACATTCTAAACTTAGCTTAGGAAGAAACGGCAATCCAGAAAAAAGATTCCTGGATTTGCCTCCGCCACTGAGAAAGAGGCTAGGGGACGACCTAAAAGCCCACAGATATCAAAGCGAGACAGGAAGTTTCCTCATTCGAAAGGATTGCCTTCGGATAAGAAAAGAAAGGCGATTCAAGACCTAGTGACAACTCCCCTAACGACCTTGTGGGCGGAAATACTGGTGGTCATGGAAAAGAATGGTCTTCTAAAACCACCAAGACCTCTCAAAACTCCTCTAGCCAAGAGATACACGGCGAAGTTCAGCCACTACCATAAGGATCATGGCCACCTCACAGAGGATTGCTTCGACCTCAAGAGAGAAATTAAGAAGCTAGTAAAAGAGGGCCACTTGCAAGGATTCCTGGCTAGAATTACAGGTCCTGCAAATCCTTCTCCTACAGCTACACACAACCGACAACTTCTTGTCAAAGAGATAAATGCCAACGAAAAGACGTCAAAGCGAGCTCAAGGAGGAGATTCAAACCCCCTAATGGTGTCATTCCAGATTGGAGATTTCTTGGTATGCAAGATACTAGTTGACACTGGAATTGTAGTGAATGTCTTATACAAAATGGCGTTCGAACAAATGGGGATAGATAAGAGCTCGATAATAAAGTCAGACACTACCTTGACCAGATTTAGTGGCAGTATGACCTATGTAGAGGGGATCCTACAGGTTCCAACTGTGGTCTATGTGGATGGCGAGGGGATCACTGAGGTCATAGACTGGTTTTTGGTTGATGCACCAGGGACTTGCAATGCAATTCTAGGAAGGAGAGGGGTCATGGACCTGAAAGCTGAGATCTCCTTGCTGAGCTACTGCATGAGGATCTAGGTCGGAGGAAGTTGGATCATCCTGGAAAGAGACAAACAAATGGCCGCAGAATGCTACCTCACTGAAGGGGATGTTGAATCCTTGGAAATGTCCGAGCAAGAGGATTTCATCGACTCCCCTAAGGGGAATGATGAGTTCAGAATCTAGGCTGCCAGTAAAGGAGAAAAAAGTTTTCTCAATTCAGAATTCCCTGAGAAAGGGATCAAGTTGGGTGAACTTCTACCCTCCAGGATTAAATTGAGAAAACTTTTTTCTCCTTTACTGGTAGCCCAGATTCTGAACTCATCATTCCCCTTAGGGGAGTCAATGAAATCCTCTTGCTCGGACATTTCCAAGGATTCAGCATCCCCTTCAGTGAGGTAGCATTCTGCGGCTATTTGTTTGTCTCTTTCAAGGATGATCCAACTTCCTCCGACCTAGATCCTCATGCAGTAGCTCAACAAGGAGTTCTCAGCTTTCAGGTCCATAACCCCTCTCCTTCCTAGAATTCCATTGTAAGTCCCTGGTGCATCAACCAAAAGCCAGTCCATGACCTTTGTGATCCCCTCGCCATCCACATAGACCACAGTTGGAACCTATAGGATCCCCTCTACATAGGTCATACTGCCACTAAATTTGGTCAAGGTAGTGTCTGACTTTATTATCAAGCTCTTATCTATCCCCATTTGGTCGAACGCCATTTTGTATAAGACATTCACTACAGTTCTAGTGTCAACTAGTATCTTGCATACCAAGAAATCTCCAATCTGGAATGACACCATTAGGGGGTTTGAATCTCCTCCTTGAGCTCGTTTTGACGTCTTTTCGTTGGCATTTATCTCTTTGATAATAAAGTTAGACACTACCTTGACCAGATTTAGTGGCTGTATGACCTATGTAGAGGGGATCCTACAGGTTCCAATTGTGGTCTATGTGGATGGCGAGGGGATCACAGAGGTCATGGACTGGCTTTTGGTTGATGCACCAGGGACTTACAATGCAATTCTAGGAAGGAGAGGGGTCATGGACCTGAAAGCTGAGATCTCCTTGTTGAGCTACTGCATGAGGATCTAGGTCGGAGGAAGTTGGATCATCCTAGAAAGAGACAAACAAATAGCAGCAGAATGCTACCTCACTGAAGGGGATGCTGAATCCTTGGAAATGTCCGACCAAGAGGATTTCATCGACTCCCTTAAGGGGAATGATGAATTCAGAATCTGGGCTACCAGTAAAGGAGAAAAAAGTTTTCTCAATTCAGAATTCCCTGAGAAAGGGATCAAGTTGGGTGAACTTCTACCCTCCAGGATTAAATTGAAGCTCATTGACTCCCTTCAAGAATACTTGAAAGTTTTCGCCTGGCAACCTACTGACCTCGAAGGAATTGACAAAGGGATAGCAGAGCACAAGCTCGGGCCTCAGACCAAAGTTCAAACCAATAAAGCAAAAGAAGAGAACTTTTGCCCAAGAAAGAAATATAGTCACAACTCGAGAAGTTTGAGCTCTTCTCAACGATGGAATTTTGAAAGAGATCATGTACCCAGAATAGCTTGCCAATCTAGTGGTTGTGTTGAAAAAGGAAGGAACGTGGAGGATGTGTGTGGATTTAATCACACTCAATAAATATTGTCAAAAAGACTCAAACCCACTTTTGAGCATCGATCAAATGGTAGACTCAACAGTTGGTTACCAATGGCTATGTTTCCTAGATACCTACAAGGGGTATCATCAGATTTCAATGGTGTTGGAAGACATGGAAAGGACCTCATTCATTATAGAGGTCGGGACCTACTGCTATACCAAAATGTCGTTCAGTCTGAAGAATGCAGGGGCGCAATTCCAACGAGCTATGCACAAAGTCTTCAAGAAATAGTTCAGGAGGAACATTGAGGTCTATGTGGACAACATTGTGATTAAGTCTAAAACCTCAGAAGACTTCTTTGAAGATAAAAGGGAGATTTTCTGGACCAAGCTGCTCACATGCAGAGCAATCCTAAAAAATGTGCCTTCATGGTGTCAGCAGGAAAATTCTTTGGTTTCATGTTATCTGTACGAAGCATTGATGCCAACCCTGATAAAATAAAAGCACTCTTGGACATGGAACCTCATGGAAGTATTATGGAGGTCCAGAGCTTAACGGGGAAGATGGCAGCTTTATGATGCTTCATGAGCAAGATGGCTGACAAGGGTGAGAAGTTTTTTGATGTCCTAAAGAAACCCAAAGATTTCTAGTAGACATAAGATTTCCAAACAACTTTCAGCAAACTGAAAGAGTTTCATTGAGGTCGGTCACTGGTGGGACAATTTCTGCATTTTTTCTTTCTTGGACCCTCACCTCATGAGCTTCGTCTTGTGTAGGTTTTGCTTTGCAACCTTCTCCATTTTGAAGTTGGATTCTTGGAAAATCTTCTCCTTCTACTGGAGGTAGGGTGGGTCTAATTTCTTGTCATTCTGCTGTCCCAATCCTCTAGGTCGTTATGTTTCCCATCGAGATAGTGCAGGACTATGCCCAATTGATACATAATCCCTCCTGCCTGATATACCTTCCAAGGATGCATTCCAGGATTTCGGTTGTGACAGAGACATGACTTCCCCTAGATCTTTGCGGTCTAGGAGCATTGTTGTTGTTATTTGGATTTTGATGTCCTTATCCTCTTTCTTCTTGTCCAGGAGCATTATCAACTGGATTCCTTCGAGAAGGTCCAAATCTTTTCGGTCTTGGTGGCAATGGTGGATCAACAGGTCCAGTTGCATTATTGTTATTTTCTCTATGAATTGGATCCTCTAGTACAATTTCTCCAGTTTGTAGTTGGGTTCTTCCTAGTGGCAGACCATAATGTGGTGGTTATACTCTTGTCGGTTGTGATCGTGTCATTACAGTTGCTATTTGTTTTCCATGTGTTTGGAAGAAAATACTAATAAGAGTGTTCTTCCCACAAATGGTGCCAGAAGTGGTGGGGCTCAGAACTGATCTCCGGGTCACCTCGAACTGTGACAACGCTTGTAATCACAACCAAAGAAATTTAGACCATCAAAGTGGGTTGTCATCTCGTGGAGAACTCTGATGTCTAAGTTGGTATACATTGAGAGTAAAAGTGAATGAATCAACTTGTAAAATCTATGTGCGATTTGATAATGTATATCGAATAATAAGTTACTAATTAAGTGAAGTTACCGTGTTCGAGTCAATCTCAATTATGTAAAAACAGGCATTTAGGATAATTGTTGGATAATATCCCCCCAATTGCTCCTGGACTCTTGTAACATGCATAATGTAGGATACCTTGTCATGCATGTCTCTGATGTAAGAGCTAGAAGCTTGTTAATGACCTGTGAATCATCTTTGTGACCTCTAGGTGAGCCTTGAAGGTCTCAATGAGCTTTTTAGAGGTCATGATGAGTGATTTTTGGGCTTACAATGTGTGTTAAGAGTTGTAGATATTCAATTGTGACATAGAAGATGTATGAGATGGATCAGAGTTCAGTACGTCGAAGGTGGCAGTCCAGTGAGACCTTTTCTAAGCTCATAGAAGGTTGGTGACTAGAGTTGTCATGGGGTTGGCCTGGGCCCAACAAGGGCTAGAAAATTTAAAGAGTTGGGATGAGCTAGCCCTATTTTTTAAAAGGGCCCTTAAGATCCTAACCCAGTCCAACTCAATAAGGGTCATGGGTCGAGATAGACCAGCCCATACAAATATAA
>JAOXNR010000979.1:0-10453 GCA_028571225.1 Parsonsia alboflavescens
GAGAATCCCACATCGGGTTTGTTTAAGGGCCTATTGTAGTATATAAGGTCTTGGACAATCCTCCCCCCTTGAGCTAGTTTTTGGGGTTGAGTTAGGCCCGAGTCCATATTTTAACAACATATAATCTCCAGAGATAGAAAAAAAAATAAAGGTGGCCCTTGACCTATCATTATAAATTTTCCTAATATCCAATGAATTTAATAGTTGTAGAGTACTCTAGTGTAGTTAGTACCTATAATTTACTTCATTAACTATTGTTCTGAACATAGGTAGAAAATATGGTCACCATGTTTAGTATCAAACGTGACATGCCATTGAAGAAACTATTGAATCGCAATTCTGAAATGACACAATTGGATTACAAATCCATGGTGTTTGTGTACAGGTTTTGTAAAGTTCAGGTAAATAAAACAGCATCTGAGGTAAATATATCGTTCTTCATCTTCTTCTAAATTTTTCAACAGAATTTTCTTCTTACATACTGACATGTGTATGCTTTGAATTATATAAAATTAATCATGTCATTCTTAAGTTGCCCTTTTTCTTTTTTTCTAGACAATGGATTAATATATAAATTTTCTTACTTTTTTTGGGTAGCATCTCATGAGGAACCTTGCTCAAATTGATGTCATAGTGAATGTGCACTATGGCTGAAGTTTGGGGCCGAAGATCATCTGGTGCCTGAAGTGGATGTTGAAGAAATAATTAAGTACTTATTAGTGCTCTAGAATTATTTTTATGTTTCATTCGGCTCAAAAAATACAAGAACAAATTAACTTACAAATAATGGAAATTTTTTGTGGTAAGTTGAGTTGTATTTGCAGTTGTTTTAACTGTGTTGGTGTTCCTTTGGCATGAATCTCACTTGATTTTCATAAGTAGCTTGTACAACCACCACAACGATCTGATGTGGTGTCATTTTAGTTCTTCTGCATTTGCAATAAAACTGGTTCTATACAACTTTTAAGGTTATCTTAATTTTAACCTAGCTATACACGAATTCCTTGGAAAATTTTCACCTCTTTCAAACCACCTTTTATTACCCTTAGTAATGCCTCAATTTTTTGATTAAAAATCCAATTATGATTTCTGGGATTTCCTAGAAGGCTTTTATAATCTAGTATGATATGGTCTCCCTATTTTCTGGGAAGATCCCTTTATCCTGGGGGAATTCTTTCCGAACTCTCGTGACCATCTTACCTCAACACCTGTCGATGTGTTGTGGAGACAGGTACTCTCTTAATTTATTTATTTATTTATTTTTGGAAGGATATAATCTAACCCATTCCTCAAAGTATCTCTAGAATCCACAAAGTCCCTTCCGCCAGAAAATTTTTTCAGTTCCAATATCATTCTCTCAAGCAGGTCACTTAGGATAGTAATATGACTTCATCTAGATCCTTGTGGGTCCTGATGATGTCTTGACGTCAAGTTTGTATGTCCTGGAAGGTGTCTTTCTCGACATGTCTCCACAGAACTAAAGGGATCAATATCGACATTTCTCCTTGAGGGTTCCAAACTTGTTGACTTTGGGACTCTTGTTTGAATCAGATTAGGAGGATCAGCAATGTATCGATTCTCTCGCCCCTCCAAATGGGCCTTTGGTATGGTTTCTCCAAGACGCTGATGAGTTCTGCGTGGTCGTCCACTGACGATTTGATTGATCTCGTGCCATGACAATATAATTTTTTAAAGATTATTGGAAAGAAACTGTGATCAATGATCTCTCCATAGATGGCGCAGGGAGTGATGGAGTCCTAATTGGTCTCTGAGTCACCCCAATTATCATAACACCTGTAAAATCAACCTAGAATGTAAAATCAACCGAGAGGGCTATTGCCTTTGGGATAACTCCTATTTCAAAGTCAGTTCAACTCTAAAGAGAGAGAGATAGATTCAATGTATCATCTAAAGTGTGATCATTGTGTGTTAAGAGGAAACAAATCTCCTCTTCGGTGTATTTACCTTGTTTGAGATGGTCTCAATCTCATGAAGTGTGGTCAATGGTATTGATTGTGGGATTGTATAATACTAGAAAAATCTCATATAGTAAGGAAAAAAAAGCATTTCTATATATATAAAATTCATTTCTAAACTCATTACAAACAAAATGAATTCCATTTCTTAATGTGACCATGCTAAATTTTGAAAATGAATTTTTTTGGATGATCGCTATTTAAAATGGAAAATTTTAGCTTTTAAAAATAAAAAATTCCGTTTCTAACTTAGAATTGGGTATTCATTATGATTATTTAATTAATAAATTAGAAACCAAATTAGAAACCGAAAGATTATTGAACCACATCGTGTCAACTTTTCAATTATAAAACCATCAAACAAGTTACAATAGAGGTAAGGTTTGAACTTCCAACCTCAACCCTTTGCATCAAAATTTAATATTGATGGGAGAAACATGTACGACCAGGATGAACAGACCAAAACAAACCCAAGCCCTGACCCCGAATACTTAAAATTTCAAATCACAAGTTAAGAGGAAAGGTGGGCAGTGACCTCTTCCCACAGACCTCCTAGGTCACCAACCATAAAGTGAGCTTAGAAGAGGTCTCACCAGATCACAACCTTCGACCCAATGAGCTCCAATCCATCTCATACATCGGCCATGCCATGACTAAATGTCTGTGACTCTTAACATACTCTATGAACCTATAATCACGTATCACAACCTTCAAAGAGGGATGGTCGAGCCCTTCGACATTCACAAGTAGATCGTGAGGATGGTTTAAGAGGTCATTAACAAGCTTGTAGCACTCGACCAGAGGCGTGCATGGCAAGGTATCCCAACTTAGGGAAACTCCAAGATTATAAGAGTAATTGGCGGGATACGATTTCGCAATTATCCTAATTACCTACTTTCATGTCATTGAAGAGTCATTACCAACAAGGAAACCTATTGTTTGGTATATATTATCGAATCACAAACTATTCTCGAATAGGTTGAGCTAATTTATTCAAAGATTACTCTCTTGTAATACTGACTTATCATCGGAGCTATCCTTAGGGTGATAGTGCAATCCGGTGATCTAATTTTTCCTTTTCAGGTTGTGATTGCAGGCATTATCATGGTTTGGGGTGACCCGGAAATCGTTTCCAAGCTCTATCACTTATGGCACTGTCTAAGGGAAGAACATTCTAAGGCTAGAGTTCTTCCATGTACACAAAACAAAACAAAACAAAAAAGGATTGTGATGACCTGTTCGCAACCAACGCGGGTTCAGCCACCACGTCGTGGCAGAACATAATTGCACACTGGAGAAGTAGTGTCAGAAGACCTAATTCCAAATGAAAGACAATAACAATAATCCGGTGCTAGTCGATTAGCAAGAACAACCGAGACCTGCACAGTCCAGACTGTCCCAAAGGGTCTTGGTGAACCACCCACCACCACGTTAAATGAGAGATCAAGGACACCTTAATCAGCATTACAATGGCGATAACCCCAGACCACAAAGATTAGGGGGAAGTCCGGCATCCGTTCCTGCCGACGTCTTAGAAAGTATGCTGGCTACCCTAGAAGGAATCTCAAGTAGAAGAACTATCAGAGTAGCAAAAGGTGCGAAAAAGACATAAATGATCTGTTTAATATCAAACAAAAATTGGTGAAAGAACAAGAACTTATTATAGTATTGAGGAGAAAAATGATGCTATCTACATCACTGCCTTTAAACAAAGACTAAAAGGGGGAAATGAGCTTTAAAGACCCTAGTCCAAGTCTACAAAGAGTGAAAATTGAAGGCAAGATGAAGCATGGAACAAAGGGAGAAAGAAGAACAAGTAAAGCTGAAGCAGAGGCCATCCGGTGTTGGATGGAATGGATCAAGCTCCGAACCACAGAGAGGATATATCTTGTTGGAGTTCCAGTGGTCATCTGGCACCGGACAGGCACCTGGTCAGTTAACCATGTTGTTGTTTTCTTTGAATTTTAATGGTTTCTTCTTGTTATTTTTTATTTGTTTCAAGGGTAGTTAAGTACTTACACTGCTAGCACGAATTATTAGGTTATTTTAGGGTTTAGAACTATAAATACTCTCTTCATTGGTCATTTTAGAGTGAATTCCACAAACATGATTTTATCAATTTAAAGAATCCTTTTGGATCAAACTTGTTCTTTCGTTAGTGTTCTTCATATGATGTCTTAGGGTTCTTGAACAACTACTCTAGGGCTTTTCATCACTTTTGTTTTGATGTTGATTTGTCTACCAACATCAAGACAATGGTTGATGATTGAAAAGCATCATAAGTCATTGTACTAACTTGAACCTCTAGGTGAGTCTTGAGAAAAATCTTCAAGTTGGTGTGTTTTTAATGAAACTCATTTTAGAGAAATCGCATCATCTTTTGGTACCAGAGCCTAGGTTTTTGATCTTGAGGTTTGCCTATCTTTATTTTCTTTCTTTGGTGAAGTGTTTAAGGTCATTTTGATTTCTTGAAATCTATAATATTATATATGTGTTTTTATGATTAGTTTCCTATACATGCATCCTAGTATCTTCCTATGATCCTTTATGTTTGTTGGAATTGAACCTCAGACCAAAAACTAGGGCTGAATTCTATTTGTTGAATTTGTTCTTCTATCTCTATAGAAAAGAAAAGAAGAGTTCTTGTTCTTGAAAAGTCGGAAAAAAAAAAAAAATCCTACATAGAGAAAGAAAGAAAGTGCCAAATTTGAATGCTATTGTGAGATTTCTTGTTAAATCATCTTGAAATTGATTGGGTTGAAGTTGAATTGAAGTTATAGTGTGATTGAATTGGCTATTATCTACCAAATTTGAAATCAATCAAAGTCACCGAGACAACCCACCCCGACCTAATAAAAAATCCTCTCTTCTCTCAGACAGCTCTCTCAATGGCAGTCAGCATTGTGCCGGTGGCCGAACCAAGAAATCCCTGGGAGACTAAGTCCTTTGCTTCCCTCTTCTAATGCTCCTCCTCCTCTGCGTCACATACATCACCACCAACAGAAACAATCAACGCTCCAACAACCTTCAAAGGGGAATTAGCTCTGATTTTTTCTTAGGAAGAAATTACCTATCTCAGTGCTCCTTTCAACCTGTGCCTCATCGGAAAGTTCTCATACGGCAAATAGAACACGGCTGAGCTGTTCAAGGACTTTCACAAAA
The DNA here is from genome assembly GCA_028571225.1 of Parsonsia alboflavescens. Taxonomy (NCBI): domain Eukaryota; kingdom Viridiplantae; phylum Streptophyta; class Magnoliopsida; order Gentianales; family Apocynaceae; genus Parsonsia; species Parsonsia alboflavescens. The sequence continues at coordinate 5,139 of JAOXNR010000979.1, forward strand.
TTAGATTGAAGGATGATTTCCAGATCGACTGGCTGGACACTCGCCATGTTTTGATTCGGCTGAAGCTTGAAGAAGACTTTGCTAGGCTTTGGATCAAAGGTTCTTGGACCTCCAAAGGATACCGATGCGGATCTTCAAATGGAGCCCTGAATTCTCCCTAGATCATGAACCTTCAATAGTTCCAACTTGGATCACACTACCTCACTTGCCGCTACATTTTTTCACCAGATCCATCTTGTATTCGGTGGCCTCAGTGGTTGGAAAACCACTAAAAATTGATGCCTCCACAGCATCGATCTCACGTCCTCACCCTGCCAAGATCTGTGTGCAGGTTGACATCATGAAGCCGCTACCGCCGAGGATCTGGTTTGGCACCTCAGATACAGGGTTTTGGTAGAACATTGAAGTTGAAGACTTGACTGCCTATTGTCTGCATTGCCACCGCCTGGACCACTCGACGTCCAACTGCAGAAAGCTACATGGAGACAATGTAATCAGGAGATAGAATGAGAAAAAGGAAAAATTGCATGACACAACAAAGCAGAAACCCATCTGGGTTCAGCGTGACCCACAACCAGCCAAGGAAGCTAATGCCGCAACAAAGGATTCTCAACCAGTAAAGGAACAGGAAAAAGTCAGAATGTTTCTATAGATCATTCCTGAAGTTGAACCTGCAATCCCATATACCAACAACACTGAACCTGAAGTTGCTGTGGCCGATACAACACCAGTGAATCCTATGACAACAAATGTTTCAGGACAACCGGGAAAGGAAATTGATGGCCCTAATTCTATCAAGGCAAAAGCATCATTTGCGGCCATGGAGGACTTGTCTGGAGCTCAAATGCTTCGCATTTCAAACCCGAACATGACAGAGGAAGCTGAGGCCTCTGCTCTACCCATGGTTAATAATGAAGACTCTGCAAACTTCATAGAGTATTTGGACAATCCTAATGAGGGGATGGACTCTGCAAACGTAGCAGGGATGATCACTAACTTGGTGCCAACAGAGAACTCCCAGCTTGCACTTGTGATAGTAGAACCAACTCCAGAGACCTTAGAAGACTCGGGCAGAAACTCAATCAACATAATAGGACTAGAGATCATTCTACATGAATCTATTCTGAATGTTGAAGAAAATTCACTAGCTGATAGGATGATTGTTCAGAAACATTCTGGGGTTAAAACTAGAGATCAAGTAAAGAAGAAACTTCAAACTGCTACCCTCTCAAAATCATTATAATGACGATACAGGGACTGATATGGAATATTAGAGGGATTGGTCAACAAAGCTCTATCTATAAATTGTGTGAACTTGTTATGGATAGGAAGTTACAGTATGTTGCTATCTTAGAACCCGTGATTTCTTCTGCTCGGTTGCCTTTTACTACTGGACAGCTTGGTTTTGATCACTTCTTTGCTAATGCAAATAATAAAATTTGGATTTGTTGGTTGGATTTTCTAAACTTGGAGATAATTTAGGACCATGATCAGCTTGTCACGTGTTGCGCTACCTTCTCTCAGTCTAAAGTTTCTCTCACTTTTGTTTATGCAAAATGCTGCCGCATTGATGGAAAAGTGTTGTGGAGTTGTATGACGAATTTTTCTGGGAATATGGCAGAACCATGGTTGATAGGTGGAGACTTTAACGTTGTTCACTCAATAGATGATTGTTTAGGACCTCCTCCTCCAGTCTTACCTATGGAAGAGTTTAATGCAGCCATAGAAATAAGTGGATTGATAGACTTGCCTTCCCAAGGAACACCATACACTTGGTATCGTTCCACCTTTCCACCACCATGGAAACATTTGGACCGTGTCAGGATCAACACCCATTGGTCAAGTTTCTTTCAGCAGACCACTGTAGAGCATTTAAATCGTTCAGTATCAGATCATTGCCAGCTGTTTATCTCCAATGCGATGGCTACCTAGGTTAAACCCAAGATTTTCAGATTTCACGACATGTGGATGTTCAAAGCAGATTTTATGGATGTGGTTAAATAGAGCTGGTCCGAGGAGGTTCATGGGAATGGGATGCAAATATTTGTAGAAAAATTAAAAAGGCTGAAGCACACACTTCGAGAATGGAACAAGGTATCTTTCGGCAACCTCCAAAGCAACATCAAATTGGCGGAAACTAAGGTAAATGAAGCTGAACTTTGTTATCAACAATCTCCAACCGAAGTGAATAGACAATCCCTACATCAGTTGAAGGCTGAACAATCTTTTCACCTCAAATGTGAAACCACCTTTTGGAAGCAGAAATCTAGAGCAAAATGGTTTAAGGAAGGGGATGCCAATACAACATATTTTTCCAAATTCTGGCATGCTAGAAAGGTTTAGATGTAGATAGGGAGAGTAAAGCAGTAACCTTCTTTTCGGAGCTCCTACCTGCACCTCAGGGCTGTGATCGCTCTGCAGACACATTCTTGACTGATGTCCCTAGTACTATTACTGATGAAGATAACATGGAACTGGAAATGCTTCCAAGCCCGGCTGAAGTAAAGGAAGCAGTTTGGAGTCCAGATGGTGGGAGTGCTCCAGGGATTGGTGGGTTTCCGGGATCATTTTACACAAAATGCTGGGAAGTCATAGGTATTGATCTGGTGAAGGCTGTCCAAGATTTTTGGGCCGAAATCCGAATGCCTTCCTCCTTTACAAGCATTCAAATTATCCTCATCCCAAAGAAAGAAAACCCAATGGAATTTGGTGACTATAGCCCAATAACTCTTTGCAACTTCACATCTAAGGTAATGGGAAAGATTATATCATTGCGTCTTTCGGGTTTACTACCTAGGATTATATCAGATAATCAAAGTGGATTTGTGAAAGGTAGAAACATCACAGACATCATCTTACTTGCTTCTGAAATGGCTTAGTCTCGCAATGAGCATTGTAGAGGGGGTAACATCATCAATAAGCTAGACATGCTTAAAGCATTTGATAGGGTTTCATGGCCTTTCTTGCTTTCAGTGCTTTGCAAATTTAGGTTTAGCCAACACTTCTGTCACTTAGTTCTAAATTCCATTAAGCAGAGGGCTCAAACAAGGAGATCCATTATCTCCTCTGTTATTTATTTTAGCGGCAAAGTCCTTTAAAGGGGTTTGAAAGAATGTTGAGTGATGGGAGCTTAGAGGAGGTTTTTTGCAAAAAGATGGGGTCTTCCTTTATCTCAACTATGCCGATGACGGGATTATTTTTACAAAATCTTGTAAGAAAAATCTCAAAAGGCTGATCTCATTTTTGGAACTTTATGAGGATATCTCGGGGCAGAAAATCAACTTTCATAAAAGCTCCTTTTATGCTCCAATTATTGCCCCTTTTTCTAGATTGCTGATGGTCAAAGATGTCACCGGTTTTATCTGTAAAGACATTCCAATCACTTACTTGGGCTGTCCGATTTTCATAGGCAAGGTGAAGGTCTCATATTTCCAAGCTCTACTTCAAAAAGTGATAACCACAATTAGAGGATGCAGAACAAGTTCCTCACTATGGCTGGAAGATTATTGTCGTTCAAGGATGTCCTGAACTCTATAGTCGTGTACATGCTTGTTGCAACTGATCCTCCTCGACGTGTCTTATACCAGTTGGAGGGGCATATTGCAAACTTTCTTCGGGGTAGCAGTGAATTTCGTTGCAAGAAACACTAGTGTTCATGGGCTAGGCTTTGTAAACCAATCAATCAAGGAGGTTTAGGTCTTCAGGATTTTCAGAACATCATCTCAGCTTTTGCTTGCAAAGTTTGGTGGTGCTTTAGGTGTTCGAACTGCTACCAGTCATCATTTATGAAGTTCAAATATAAATACTCCCTGCATGGCCTCATACAAGATGCTGGCTCTTCAGTAAGGCGGAGAATGGTAAAGGTTTCAGCAGTGGTAGAGGAAAATATAGGACTGTTAGTTGGCATTGGTAACTTTTCCTTCTGGTATGAGAATTGGACATTATCGGGTAGGCTTTGTGACCGATTAGAAACTGTGAGCGTGCACTAGCTCAAAGTTAAAGAGGTGTGGCATCCACATGGCTGGAATTGGGATCTTATCTCTCAACTTATACCTGCCCACCTATGTCCCTCCATTCAATCCTAATTTTCCCTCAGATCTGGATAAACACATTTTGTTGCCTTCGGAATCTGATTTGATACAAAGCTAGCGACAACAAAAGGCACATATTACTGAAGCGAGCTTCTTGGTACTAGTTTTGATTTGTCGGGAGATATTGAAGGCCTAAAACAAATTCACATTTGATGGAGTAGTACTGTCGGCCTCCCATATCTTTTGGTCTTCTAGACAGTTACTTCTAGAGATTGCAACTACTCATGGCTTGGAAAATCCTCAGGCTATGCAAGGGTGGAAATGTTCAAAGAACATCTCCCGGACACATGATGACTGCCATTGCATGGAAATGCAAGGATTTTCTAGATAAGCTGGTACTGAATGTGGATGGGGCCTCTAGGGGTAATCCGGGAAAAGCTTCTGTTGGGGGAATTTTGAGATTTGGTGATGGCAAATTCATTTTTGGATTTGCACAAGTCTTGGGCATTTTCATTAACACTATTGCAGAACTCGAAGCTCTGACAATATTCATTCAAATCTGCTTGAATAGATTGTATTCTCAGACAATTATACAGTGTGACTCCCAATCCATTGTCAGCATAGTTCAGAAGGGATACTTCACACATTGGCAACTTCAGGGAATTTTGGGTTAAAAACACAAACTGTTAGCTCAAGGTGATTTTACCATTAGACACATATATTGAGATGATCATTTTGCACTAGATACTAATAGTATGCGCTATTTTTGATAATTATAATTCTTTACCACAAATTGTAAGAGGTCTTTGCTATTTAGATAAGATAGGTCATCCTTCTATTCGTGTAAGATAATAGTTCATTTAGACAGTCTGCTGCTCATGAGTTGAGTGCATTTGTCTCATTCATTGAGGGGAAAAAAATTAAAGGGATTTTTTTAAAAAAAATAAAATAAATAAAATAAAATCAAGTTAATTGGAATTTTTGTATTCATTGACAAATTGGTTAACATTTTCATTGCCCGCTAGGTGTTTGATAAAATGTCCCAGTGAAATTTTCTTTGAACTCCAAGAATTTGATCAAGAGTTTTCATATTACATTTACCTAATCTTTGAAACTCTATCTCTTTGGTTCCTAATTGTTGCTCATTTGTTGACTAATTGAATTGAGTTGTGTGAATTTCTTGGCATCTTTACTAAAGTGTTTGCGTTGTCTAATTGAGTTGGTTAAGAACTTGAAAGAGAGCTAGAGCGGAAAAAGCCTTAAAGGGGGGGGGGGGGGGGGGGG
>JAOXNR010000980.1:0-10450 GCA_028571225.1 Parsonsia alboflavescens
GAATTAGGTTTGGCTAACAACTTTATTTGACAATAGAGAATTGTATGAATCAAATTGCATGAATTAAAGCTACTTTGATTATGTGATTTGACATTGGTGATGCTTTCATGCTTATGCAATTTAACTGATTAAATTTATATTTCGCTACAACGTAAGTTTAATTGATTAGATTAGGGATTTTATTTCTTGCTACAAGAAGTAGATCTATTTAAAGGATAGGAATTTGAGTGCTACGAAAAATTCTAAAATCAACTAGTTAAGTGTGTTATTTGATCAATGATTGAGCCCATAGCAATTGAAAGACGGATTATTTCTCATCTATATTCTCTTTTTTAATTTAGCTTCTATGTTTGATTTTATTTTATAAACTCTTTCCAAAATTCCCCATTTTGTTACTTATTAATTGGTTTTCTTTAAACTAAGATTCAATTCCTTGTGGGTTCAACCCTACTTGCTCTAACTGTAGATAGGTTTAATTTGTTCGTATTACGACGCATGGCCAAATTTTGGCGTCGTTGCCTGGGAATTGTTATTGAAGTTTAAATCTTTCCAATTAATCTTTTATTATTTTATTTTATTTTTTATTTAAAAAAAAAAAAAGAATTCCTCCTCTTTTTGTTTTGATGACTTTGTTGTTACTAGTGTGGATAATTTTAAGTCGATGGATAATAATTTTTCTTATTTTGTTAGGAATGGTGACTACATGGAATCGTATGCTAAGCCATGGGAGCAATATCATAATTTTCCACAATATTCTAACCCATCTAGTTCTTGGTTGGATTCTTGTTCATCAATTCCATCTCCTTAATCTTTTGATAACCAAGTTTTTAGACTACCCAATTCTCATTATCCTTCAAAGCTTTCCTTTTCTCAAAATCACTACCAAGAGCATTCCCTTGAAGATAGGATCGAAGAATTAGTAACGAATACCCTCATCTTTCAAGACTAAACTATATCAAGTCTATGAAATTTAGAAGACCAAATAGGATATCTTTCTTCTGAAGTTAGAGCTCTATTTCTGAAAATTCTCCATATCAATTTCTAGGTCCTGAAGAGGAAAATTTCAATGATAACTTTCAAGCACCTGATTTAGAGGATAACCAAATTTTACTTGATGACAACATTCCTAGCAAAATCAAGCCTCCATTAGAACTACCTTCTCTTTCTTTTGAAATCCTTCTACGTTTTACTCAAAATCTCATCAAACCAAATAAAGAGGAAATTTCTAAGGAAGAGAAAATATAAGGAAGCCCTAATGATTTTATATTTATACATGATATTGATGGGTTTTATGATATTAAATTTACAAATCTTTCTTTATTTTCTGATAATGATTCCCTATATGATAATTATTTGCAAAATGTCCAACAATAGAGGAATCATGGATCCACATGGAGCATACGCTTAAGGAATTATCATTTATGCTTCCACCATTCCATGAATGAGAAGGAATTGCATAACAAGTGGATAACGTCAAGCCAAACGACCTTAAAAAAAGGCGCTTTTGGGATGCAACCCAAGAATAAGATATTTTAGTTTTATTTCATATTTTGTTTTCATTTAGTAGTTAGTTATTCATTTTTATTTGATTAGGATATAACCCCATTTCAAATTTTTAGGAAATAATCAAAACGGAAACGGAAGCTGGCACAGGATGTCTAGCACCAAACAGAAGACTAGATACTCTCAGGAATTTTTTTAAAAAACAGATACAAGGCCTATCCGGAGCTCGACACACCCATAAACCTAATTTTAACCCACTTTTCCTTTCTTTTGTTCAATTCTCTCCTTTCCACATTTGAAATCCTCTTTCCCTCTCCTCACAAACCCGAAACCTTACCTCTTTCCCCTCTAAATTCTTCCTTAAATCTGCCATAAAAATTGTCCAAATTACTTCCTTTCTTCCATTCACTTCATCCCCCATCATCAATCTTCATTTTTTCTTTCTCCCTCTTCACCATTCTCACACCCATTTTGCCACCCAAACCTCATAACCGAGTTTCACATTTATTCATGCTTGATGATTCAACCAATTACTAAGGAATTTTGGTAAATTTGTTCTTTAACCCTCTTTTCTATCTTGTTCTATTGGTTTTTGTTAGTTTGTCATTACATTGCATTTTATTGTGATTTTTGGAGGCAAATAGGCATTTGTGATTGGAGACTGTTGTGTTGAAGTTATGATTGGGTACTTTTTATTGTATTATCCTTGTTTTCTTGTGATTTAGGGAGCTCAAATTTGTTGTTAAATTCATTTATTTCTTACAAATATTTGAGTGCACACAACCACCACCCAGTTTGCCTAGGAGAGAAAAGAGGTCTAGCTCATCTTGAAGAGAAGCATCTACACAACCACCACCCAGTTTGCATCTCAAGAAGCCATGTAATCACAATTTGCACAACTTGGGAGTTAACTCAATCATTGGCTTGATGCTCAGGATGCCCGTCTAGATTCCTATGAGGAGCTTCTTCGTGAGCTCTCTCGTAGAGGGTGACTATATCTCCTCCTTCTTTTTATTTTTCTTTTTCTTATATATCTTTAGTGTCATTGATTACAATGCCGACACTAAGTGTGGAGGTGTCATCTTTTATATGCTTATGTGTTGTTGCATGTTTTCAATTTCTTATTCTCGTTTATGATATTTTTATATTTAGGATAGTTTTTTTATTATTTTTGTGGCCAATGATATAATTATAATCTTTGAATTGGACACGAGATAGTTGAAACCATTTGTATTTTATATTATTTGAACTTCTCTTTCATTCTACAAATCCTAAATGTCTTTAGAACTAAATTTCAAACAACATTGCTAGTTGAAGCTTGAAAACTTGATTTTGAATCTTGCATAAAATTTAAAATAAAAAAACAATTTTTTCTCATAAAATCTTCATGAATCTTTTTACGCTAAAGAGAAGGATTGATTAAAAGAATTGTCTTGATTTTGAATTTCACTTTTAGCCCCATTTTTTTGTCACTCTAGAACTTGTCTTTACACTTGCTTGAGGCGAGATCCATAGTGACGTGGTTAGCTCGGGGATGACATAAGGCCTTCTTTGACTTGTTGTCCTTTTTGTCCGCCTACCCTTTCACATTATATCCCTTGGTCCTTATTTGAACCGAAATGAGAATAGTTTTCTAACTATTCTATTTCTCTTATTTTAAACCTCGTTCTTTACTCTTCTACAATATGTTTTAAATGTTTTTAAGAGAATAGAGGCCTTGTTCTTTTGAACTCATTTTTTTTTTTGCAAGAGTTGAATGTTTGATGAAGGATGAATAATTGAAGGTGAAATAAGGATATGAGGAAGGTGATGGATGATATATATATATATATATAAGAAGAAAAGAGAAAAAGGGAAAGTGCTTCGATGTGTATAAAAATATATATAGAGTATGAAAAAAAAATGCTCTATTATAAAAAGAAAGAAAGGAAGAGCAATAAAAGGAGTTGGTGATAGAAAGAGATTATTGGTTCATTTTGATAATTGTAATATAAGTTTTGACCTTAAATTTTGAACTTATCTATTCTTTCATTTTATAATTTGTTATCCTTATCCTTCGTTCGTAGCCAATTTCCAAAAGCCTAACATTGTAAGCCAAAAGTCCTATTTTACCTGAGTAGACCTGTTTCTATCATTAGTGGAGAGTGTGTGGATTGAAAAGTTAATGGTAGTGATTTCTTCTTTAAAGGCTTCTTGTGTTATTCGTTATTGAGATAATTTGATTTATTGATCTTATCTTTGGTTTAAATCAAATAATTTTAAAAAATTGAAGATTAAAAGATTTTTAGTTATGTTGGATAAAGAATTGAGTATTTGTGGTTTGGTTACGAAGGGATAATAATAGATTACATATTTTTGTTTCACGTTTTGTGTTTGATTTGGAGATTGCAATATGGGGTGTTGTGTTGTTTTTGTTGTTTTTTCTGTTGGGGATTAAACACAAATTTGCTTGAGGACAAGCAAAGGTCCAAGTGTGGGGAATGATTTGTACATAATTATGCTAAGTTTTTATGTTCTTTTTATGTCATTATCTTACATAACTTCCCTTAATTATGTCGTTTTAGATGTATTTTACTTCCCTATTCTTGATTTTTGTTTGTAGGATCATTTGGTTGAAAGAGATTCAAGAAATTACCCAAATAAACGGAGCAACGGATGAATGTCAGGAGCCATCCGGCGCTAGACGGATGACCTGACTACACATTTGGCACAAGACAGCACGCCGGATGTTACACCAGATCATCTGGGGAAAACTGCTCAAATCTTGGAAAAACCGGAGGACTTGACTACACATCCGGCGCCGAACAGCGAGCTGGATGTTACATTGGATCATCTCGTTAAAACTGCACAGATCTTGGAAAAATAGGGCATCCGGCGCTGGACACCGTTGACTGCTGGTTAACCGCGGCGAAGATTTTTAGTTTTATTAGGATTTGATTATTTTTTATAAATTACTTCATTTTGTAATAGGTTACTAATTTATTATTAGAATCCTTTTAGGTAACTACTAATTAAGGAGTCTTTTACACCTATAAATAGGCCCTTTGTCCGAGGAATTCTGAAGACAAAGTTTAGATTTTCTCTTCCTCTTTTCTTATGTGTTTTTTAGGTTTTATTAATCATGTCTTCTGAATAGTCGTCTTTTGTTAACAAGAACATGAAGTAGGTTATTTTGTTATGGGAAGATTTGGTTTGTTTTCTATTAAAGATTTGATCTTTATTATTAAGTATTTGGGCAATTCTTGTTTTCATCTTATTAATTATGTTTATTAATTTAGACTGATCACCTAGATTAATTTGCATAATTATACCGTTAGGGTTCAAATATTGTTGCTAAGATTGATAAATCCACAGGTAGCAACCATTGTTTTAATTAGGTTTGGCTAACAACTTTATTTGACAATAGTGAATTGTATGAATTAATGCTACTTTGTTTATGCGATTTGACGTTGGTGATGCCTTCATCCTTATGCAATTTAGTTGATTAAATTTATAGTTCGCTACAACATAAGTTTAATTGATTGGATTAGAGATTTTATTTCTCGTTACGAGAACTAGATCTATTTAAAGAATGGAATTTGAGCGCTAAGACAAATTCTAAAATCAACTACTTAATTGTGTTATTTGATCAATGATTGACCACATAGCAATTGACCTACAGATTGTTTCTTGTTAAAAAGCTTTCTCCTCTATATTCTCCGTTTTAATTCATCTTCTTTGTTTGATTTTATTTTATAAACTCTTTCAAAAAATTCTCCCTTTTGTTACTTATTAATTGGTTTTCTTTAAACTGAGATTCAGTTCCTTGTAGGTTCGACCTTACTTGCCCTAAATGCATTAATTTTGGTAGATAGGTTTAATTTGTTTGTGTTACGACGCACGGCCATGAGGCTAAACCTTGCGAGGATGCACGGAGAAGGTTGAATCCACCTATGTTAGAGGTTGTTAAGAAAGAAGTGATAAAGCTTCTTGATGCAACTATCATCTATCCCGTAACTAATTCTCAATGGATAAGTATTGTGCATGTAGTTCTTAAGAAATCTGGAATAACTATTATTGAGAATATTGAAGGTGATAAGGTACCAACTAGGGTACAAAGTGGATGGAGTGTTTGTATTGATTATAGAAAATTGAATGCATCTACTAGGAAAGATCACTATCCCCTTCCCTTCCTTGATCAAATGTTAGAACGTCTAGCAGGGAAATCTCATTATCGTTTTCTAGATGGTTTTTCGGGATATTTCATATTGCAATTACCCCTGAGGATCAAGCTAAAACCACATATACATGTCCATTTGGAACATTTGCATATAGAAGAATGCCTTTTGGATTGTGTAATGCGCCTGCTACTTTTCAAAGATGCACGATGTCTATTTTCTCTGATTATGTCACTAATATTATAGGAGTTTTCATAGATAATTTTACTGTTTATGGAAATACTTTTGATGCATGCTTAGAGAATTTATACCTTATTCTTAAAAGATGTGTTCAATCTAACCTCGTGTTAAATTTCGAAAAGTGTCACTTTATGGTGGAACAAGGCATTGTTTTAGGACAAGTGATTTCAGAAAAAGGACTTGAATTTGACAAAGCAAAGGTAGATGTAATCAAATCTCTTCCTTTTCCTTCTAATTTAAAAGAAGTAAAAGGTTTTCTTGGTCATGCTGGTTTTTATGGAAGGTTTATAAAAGACTTTTCTAAAATTGCCCAACCTTAGTGTCTACCTCTCTAAAAAGATATTCTTTTTTATTTTAATGATGCTTGCAAGAAAGCTTTAAATATTTTAAAGGAAAGTTTAATTTCTGCACCTTTTATTCAACCACAAAACTGTAATTTGCCTTTTGAGATAATGTGTGATGCTAGTGATAACGTAGTTGGAGCTGCTTTAGGTCAAAGGAAGGACAAGGTGCCTTTCGTAATTTACTACGCATCAAGGACATTGGATGCAGCTCAATGTAATTACACTACTATGGAGAAGAAGCTATATGCTATTTGCATTAGAAAAGTTTCGTTCTTATTTGTTGGGTACTAAAGTGATAATTTTTACTGATCATGCAGCTCTTAGGTGTTAGAAAATCGAGCTGCGGAAACAAAATTAATACGTTACGAATCAGACTCATCATATTTGTAACCGTTTTCTATAACTATAGGTTCAGATATATAAATACCTTTTGTCACGTACATCCAGTATCTTAATCAGCTCCCAAATTGTTGAGCCTTTAGATCAAGCACACAAGTCCAGCAGTCAACGACTTTGTGTCCCTACACAAAGACACAGGAAAGCAACATTTGTTTATGTCTTCTATATTCAGGAGTTAAAGTTACGGTTAGGGTAATTATAAAAGGTTTATAAATAAACCTTCAAGACGTAGTCCTAATGGGCTAAGCCCATTAGTTGGGCCTTTTCTTATTCCTTTTAGCTAAAGACCTAAATCTAGTCTTAAAGATTAATTAATTAACTAATTAATTTATTCATCAGGCTCACAGTTTTGTTACTTAATTTTGGACTTCAGAGTATACTAGTGCTCTTTCAAAAATAAAGTAAAAAAGCTTAATGCCATTGCAAGCTTTGACTCTATCGTATGTGACTTTCTAGGTCCATTATTTATTAACAATAGAAATTAATACTAACTCTTTAATATTAATTAGATAACTTGAATATTCTCCCAAAATATTTTCAAACTTCCATAAGTCATGAGTGACGTCTAATAACATATTATGACTACCCAATAAATAGTGAAAGATTAATTTCTCGTTATTAGAACCACATTGTAATTACCATGCATTTAATCTCACCATTTATATTCTTATTAAGTAATCTCTATTACTTAATCATATGTCTAATTCTATTTAACCACTTGACTATTCGAGAAACATTTTTCTCTATAATTGTCTTGGCCAAGAACTTTCTAGTCAAAATAAATAGAATACATATTAAATATTGTACTTCACTTATTTAATTATGAAATAATGGATCAAGTCACTTACTAATATGTAACTTCATAATTAAATACTAGGAATTACATATTATCTTGACACTTAATTGAATAAGTAATATAGTAATAGTAAATTCCAAATACTTAAATATAAGTCTCACGTATAGTATTTCTGGTTTAGAGAATATATGCACAATTACAATTAATTAATTAATGAGATTATAAAAATTAATTAATGTCACATGTTCAAGTCATTTATCTCCACAAATACTTCTCGTGTTTTTATTAAATAGAATGTGATTCTCCATTTTCTAATCTATTAGGATCTCCATACTAATCATAGAGAATAAATAAACATAAGCTAATCTTAATGAATTATTCTTGTCCAAAGAATAATTCAACAATCAAGAACATCTATTTCAATTATTCATACAAGGAGATAATATCACATTAATTCTTACTCATAAGAATAATATCTCTTAATAAGTAATTAAGGACATATGAAGACAATAAATAAATAAAACACTTTATTTATTAATAAGATAATTACATGCTCTAAGACATACAAATATAACAATCTCCCACTTGCACTAGAGCCACTCATTACAAAATCTTTAGTCCCATCATATCTAAATGATGACTTAACTGATTCTATGACATAGGCTTTGTAAGTGGATTTGCCAAATTCTTGGCTAATGCTATTTTCTGCAAGGTGATGTCACCTCTCCCAATGATTTCTCGAATGAGGTGGAAGCGACGCTCAAAGTGTTTGGACTTTTGATGAGACCGTGGTTCCCATTGTTGTCGCAGTATAGAGGTATCCTGATTCTATGGCAGGAACCACTCCGAGTTCTATAATGAACTTCCTCATCCAAACAGGTTCCTTTGCAGCATCAGATGCAGCAACATACTTGGCTTCTGTAGTGGAATCTGCAGTGGTAGTTTGTTTGGAACTTATCCAGCTTACTGCTCCTCTATTACATGTAAAGATAAACCTAGAGATAGACTTTCTATCATCCACATCTGATTGAAAATCAGAAGGTGTGAATCCTTCAATTCTCAAATCATTTCCTCCAAAAATCAATACCATATCTTTAGTCCTATTCAAGTACTTACATATGGTCTTGATAGCAGTCCAATGTTCACTCGGATTAGACTGGAACCTGCTAGTACTACTAACAACATGGGCGATGTCTGGTCTTGTACACAACATAGCATACATAAGACTTCCAATTGCAGAAGCATATGGAACCTTAGACAGCTTCTCTATCTCTTCAGGTGTCTTACGAGACATCTCCTTACAAAGATGAATTCCATGTCTTGCAGGTAACAGACCACTCTTAGACTTATGCAAATTTAACTTCTTCAATATCTTTTCCAAGTATAGTCTTTGAGATAATCCTATTATCCTTTTCGTTCTATCTCTATAGATACGAATTCCTAGGATATAGTATACTTCTCCCAAATCCTTCACGGAGAAAGTATTTTATTACCATTCTTTCACAAACTTTAGCATTTCTTTATTATTTCCCATTAATAAGATGTCATCCACGTACAAAACTAGGAAAGTGATGTTGCTCCCACTAACCTTTTTGTACACACATGGTTCGTCCTCATTTCTAATGCAGCCAAACAATTTGACCGCATTATCAAATCAGATGTTCCAACTTCTCAAAGCTTGCTTAAGACCAAAGATGGATCTCTTACGTTTGCACACTTTATGTTCCTCACATTTAGGTGTAAAACCTTTAGGTTGGTCCATATAGATATTTTCCTCAATGTAGCCATTGAGAAAAGTAGTTTTGTCATCCATTTGCCAAATATCATAATCATAGTGTGCTGCTATAGCTAATAAAATCCTAATGGATTTAAGCATTGCTACTGGTGAAAAGTTTCCTCATAGTCAACTCCTTGTCTTTGACGATAACCTTTCGCCACTAGTCTTGCTTTGAAGGTCTCTACCTTCCCATCAGAACCAATTTTCCTCTTGTATACCCATTTATTCCCAATAGGTACAATACCTTTAGGTAGGTCTACAAGATCCCAAACTTGGTTTATGTACATGGAATCCATTTCCGACTTCATAGCTTCAAGCCACTTAGAAGAATCTATATCTGAGATAGCTTCTTCATAAGTAGTAGGATCATCAATATGATCAATATCTCCATGAATAAACAACTCATGAACGTTCTCATGAAGATATCCATATCTCTGTATAGGACGAGATACTCTACTAGATCTTCGAGACTCTTGCATCGAGGCATCATTAACACTTATTGACTGTTGCATAGGCACATCAATATGTTCTTGCACTTGATCATTTTGTTTTGCTTCATGTATTTCACTGAATTCTATCTCTTTCCCAATACCACCTTCTTGAACAAATTCTCTATCAAGAAATATGGCATCTCTATTGATAACAACAATTTGTACATCAAGAAGATAGAACTGATATCCTCTGGAATCACTAGGATATCCAACAACATGACCCTTGATAGATCTCCTTCCAATTTATCCATTTTCAACTTTTTGTATGTGTGTTGGACACCCCCAAATCTTAACATGATTAAGACCTGGTTTCCTCCCTTTCCATAATTCAAATGGAGTAGAGGCAACAGATTTAGAAGGTACTCTATTTCGTAGATAACAAGAAGTAAGACGTGCATTACCCCAAAATAAATTGGGGAGGACAGTATAGCTCATCATGGATCGAACCATATCCATATATGTTCGATTCTTAATTTCAGATGCTCCATTTAATTGTGGTGTACCAGGAGGTGTAAACTGAGAAATAATACCATTTTCTTTAAGAAAATCTCTAAACTTGATGCTTAAGTATTCTCCACCTCGATCAGATCATAGTATCTCAATACTTTTTCCAAGTTAGTTTTCTACATCTGTTCGGATTTATGCCCAAAAAGACTACCAATTTTTTGTAATTGTTTTATTTAATAAAATTGAGGGATTGTTTGAATTATATCTATGCATATATTTTATCATACAATAAGGTC
>JAOXNR010000981.1:0-10449 GCA_028571225.1 Parsonsia alboflavescens
TAAATCTTCATTCCATTCATTGAATCATCCCTTGAAGCTCCATCTTCTTTAGAATTGAACTTGAATCTTCTCATCTCTTCATTTGGTAGCTTCCATGAATTACCCCATGCCATGTATGCTCCTTGATCTCCATCATTTCCAGATTGGTGGAAAAATGAAGCTTGGGATGTCAATAAATGGAGCCTTTAACGGAAAGATGAAACTCAAAATGTCAATAAATGGAGCCTTTAACACAGCATTATCCAAAGTGATGACATATATGTATGAAAAAATGAAATCTCTTCAATTAGCATTTGAACTAGGATGATATAAATAATATGGATTTTTTAATCTTGATACCTTATCTATTGAATGTATTGTATAATTTTATTTGATTAGTTTGAATGTATTATATAATTCCATTTGATTAGTTTGAATGTATTGTATAATTCTATTTTGAATTTTAAATATTATTATTATAAAATTTAAGTTAAAAAGTTTTTTTGAAAAAAAGCTTAAACGAGCCTCGCCTAATCAGAATCGAGCTTAAACGAGTCGAGTTTAAATAAACTTAAATTCCTTTTTGAAATCTTTTTAATAAGCCTGAGTCGATCATTCTTTATTCTTCACGAATCAAACTCGAGCTTAAATTTTTTTTAGACTCTTCAGAACCCGAATTCAAATAAGAGTTTTACAAAATATAAATGAGTTGAGCGCGAACCTTGTGCATTCAGGTTCGACTCGGTTCATCTCATTTACACGGGTGGTTACAATTTTGTAACCACGAATTTCGAACACGCCGCATCAAATATCCAAATAAGATATCATCCGCTCAGGGGAACATTCTAGATTCATTTCAACCAATAAATAAATAATCTGCCGCATTCAAAAATCAAAATGTCCATAAGGGAAGTCGGTGGCTGCACCGAATCTCCCCTGAACTAAATTATCGTTTCGAAAAAAAAAAAAACAGAGAAAGAAAGGGAGAGAGGGAGACAGCTTCCTGAGAATAGCTTCGACTTCTGCCATGGAAGCAAGTTCATTTGCGACCCAATACGGTCTGACTACTCTTCCCTCGGTTCCTGCAGTTGCTGCGAAATCCTTGTGTTTTCCGAATTTGAATCTCCTTTCAAGAAGAAAAGTTCAAAGATTAACTCCAGTTGTAAAGAGGTGCAAAACGGTGTCATCACCTTTGCTTGCTTCTCCGACTGTGCTGAAGATAAGCTGTGGTATTATAAGGGAGGTAAAGGAAACTGAGTTCTCGGAGGTTGTGTTGAAGTCGGATCGTCCAGTTCTCGTGGAGTTCGTTGCTACGTGGTGTGGCCCGTGCCGTTTGATAGCTCCAGCTATTGAATCCCTTGCTCAGGTTTATTTATTTAATTAATTAATGTCTTTGGTTTTTTTTCCATGCATAAATTTAAAGAATATATATGTATATTTACATATTTATATTGGTAGTTTTTTCTTATATTTGTATTATGATTGTGGTTATTATTTTTGTTTTTGGTGTTATCCCCGGTGAATTTCAGAGCGGCAAAATAAATTTTATTTCAGATGATTTCGATCATTTCATTGAACCCACATTACAAATTCCAGTTGGCAAGACGAATGAATTTAACTTCTCATTAGTTTTTGCAAATGTAGATGCAAGGGCTTAGAAGGGAAATTGCAGGAAAATTTTCACTGCTTGAGAGCAGATTTTTCATTTTCTACCAATTAGGAGAGAGCTAAACTTGACAAGTTTATAAGAACTTTTATGAACAATGAAATTCAGCAATTTAGTGTGAAGAAAGGCTGTTGTAAAATTTATAAGTACTAGGAGCTATTACCTTTCCAACGAATTATATTGGATGGGCTATTGACTTTACTTTCAGAATTTGAACGCAAACCAACCCAGCCAAACTGTGAAACCATCCGGTTCAATTTTGCATTCTAACAGTTTGGTCCTTATTACCCGTTTTATTTTTTAAGCTTTGTAAATACCAGAATGTACAATATATGAGGAACATCTAAAACAAGATACTGAGCTAGATGGATAAGTGAACTATAAAAATTCAATTTTCTAATTCAAATAATTAGCAATATAATATATCTATGTCTTTAGCAAATTTACAGTTCTTGTATATGAACGACATTCAATACGAGAAAGTGTATCA
Source organism: Parsonsia alboflavescens (assembly GCA_028571225.1). NCBI lineage: Eukaryota > Viridiplantae > Streptophyta > Magnoliopsida > Gentianales > Apocynaceae > Parsonsia > Parsonsia alboflavescens. Next base: position 2,136 of record JAOXNR010000981.1, read on the forward strand.
AACACTTAAAAATACTACTTATTTGGTATTCGATTGACTGCCCACAAAAGCATTGGCTACTATCTTATCCTTTCTCAATCTAGGACTCAATTGTTACTGGTTCATACCCCAAGGAGTTCTGTGGAAATTTGAATGGAAAATATGGTTTTTTTTTGGATATATTCACTTTGGGAATACTCAAACCTGAAATACATATTTAATTTAAGATGGGGTGAGTAATAATTTTCATTTGGTGTTAATGATGAACATTTTGTAAGCATTTTGATGGTCAGTAACTATAGAATATTGAATATTTTCTTAAGTTATAATTACGTTATAGATAACACATTAATATGTACACAAGTATTTCAGCTTTGCCATTTTGGTTTGCTGTGTTTTTGCTTTTGGTTTCCAATTCAAAGGCAAAATGACACTGACATTTTTTGTTATTGTTTGAACAATTGTTTATGTTTTGTTGCAGACCATAGTTATCTATCCAATGTTCCTTTTTCCCTTCTTTCTTAGATATTGTTTTATTTCCTTCAAGTAATTTGCTTTGGTGAAAGCAGTTTTCTCTAGAATGAGGACAAGGCAAGCATGATATCTGTTCTAGTATTATGATCATAAGGAAGGAGTCAGAGATTTATGAAGAGTTAGAGGGATGCATTGATTTTTAGTTAAATTTACTTTCTCGTATTTCTTCTCCTATTTGGTGAAATTTTTTCTTCTTATCTAAAATATATGGTAGGTTTATGACTTGGAAAATTTGTTAATATATTCTTTTCCTAGAATGTGCATCCCAGAATATAAATAGAACTAAGACACAGGTGTGAAGCATTTTCGGCTGGTTGATTGCAAAGTGCAAGACTTTATGGCCCCAGAAGTTTAGAATTCATTTAATTTCTTGTAGTAGTAGTAACATGGCTTGCATAATGGTATTAAAAATCCACATTATGTACTTCCATCTGAAGCAGAAGATGCTTAATGATAAATCTGCCTTCCCATGTTGCTCTCCACTTCCAGTTTGATCTGTGGCTAATGAACTTACATTGGTCTTATGAAAAGTTAGTTTCTAAGTCCTTTTTGAGATCAGTTGTATCAGAAAAGACTTCAGAGTCTTAATTTTGTACTCTCTTGTGGAAAAGGGCTTTGCTGGACTATTGTCTTTTCAAATAGAAAATGACCATATTGGTGGTGTCCACCACTATCTGTAGAAAGACTGAATGACTTCAGGTTAGTCTTGGTTTATTTGTCTCTTGTATATCTGCAAAGCTGAGGAACACTGTAGGTAAACATTGATTACTGAAAATTCCAGGACCTAAGGGGAAAAGGAAATTTGTCATGAATTTTCACCAAACATAGATGAAACAAGCATATGATTTCTGTAAATCTTTCTTATTCTGAGCAGAATTTATTTAATTTCTTATTCTGCCAATAGATGGTTTTTCCTTGTTTTTCTTAATGATGCTTTTCTCTTGGATCCTCCAATGATAAAAAAAAGGCACTGGATCCCAAGTGAAGGGATTTGTAGTTGAAAAGGTAGTGTTAATTAGATATTTCCTTGCTTGCTAAACTGTCCCTTCTTAAATTCATTAAAGGTCTGGCTTTATTGACTTAACTGGTTCTAAGAGCTAAGCAATAAAAGAATTACAGTAATTATTATTTCCTTTAGATAGTTGAAGTCTGCTGACTCCTAAGTCGTACAAGGTAGAGAAATGTTGATGTGCCAAAACAACTGTACATGGTCAACCTTGTTACGAAATCTGATTATCTGATCAAAGTGTTCTTAGGATCGAGGTATGTTCAATGCTCGGTTTTTGTGAAAGCTGATGAAATTTTTTGGTCTCTGAGCCTCTTTACTCGTTGCATGAGGCTTAATGTTTCAAGGCCTACCTTTTTATCATTTCTCGAGTTACTTTTTTCTTGTCCAGTGTTTATAACTGTAGTCTAGATGTACAAATTAGTGGACATGATTTTGTTGAGTATTAGGATAATAGAAGAAGGTTTGAATATTAGTGACTTCTTGTGATCCATTTAGGTTTTAAAGCATGTAGGAGTAATATTTATTCTTTCTTTTTGGTGAAGTCATGTGCTGACAAGTGATAAAGCAAGTGCTTAGCAGTATTTCTGCCCCATGCCAAATTCACTATTTTTGCCTCCCAGGAGTATGAAGACATACTAACAGTTGTCAAAGTTGACCACGATTCAAATCCTCAACTTATCCAAGAGTACAAAGTGTACGGATTACCAGCATTAATTCTCTTCAAGAATGGTAAAGAAGTTCCGCAAAGTAGGAGGGAAGGTGCAATAACAAAAGCAAAACTTAAGGTGTATATTGATGGGCTTCTTGAATCAGTATCCCTTGCTTGAGCTTTTGAATTCTGCTTGTAAGTGCACACACTTTACTCGTACATTCTTTTTTTTTTGGAGCATGAAGAAAGCTTTCTTCCCTTCTCGTTGTATATCTAAATGCTGCAAACTGGTGAACTAAGTGTAAATTCATGATGCAACATTTTTATAATTGCCTTAAAGCTTTGATTCTTTTTTAGAAAATGTTAATGCAACAAGTAATCAGTATTTGATGAACCGGTCAGGAATACGTTTATGTACTGAATCCATTGTAAATTCTGATCTGACCTTTGACAAACATTGAAAGAAGAATCCATATATTTGTGTCTGTAGATATCTAATTCATTAGTTTTACTGAAACTCGAACTTCATGCGGTTGATTTGTCATTGCCCCGGTTTTTTCCCTGCTTGTGGGTCTGGGACCGTTCCACCTAAAAGTTCATTTAGCCTAGCAAGTTTCTCGAATTAAGTATATGTGAAATTTGGATTAGCTTATTTAACCAAGTTATCTTCAGTTTGTAATCGAATTTCAGAGTAAATTATTTGCAAATAGTTTCATTTCATTTATACTTGAGCCTGAGGAAAAACTGTGGTAGTTAAGAAACTTATATTTTGTGTGTGAATCCAACCCACAAGTGGTGTCAATGTGATGGTCCAAAACATGATGTATTGGGTTTGCATTTCAACGAATACAGAATATGATAAAAGGAAGCCAAAAGAAATTCGCCATTACATCATCTTGATAGTAAGGAACTAAGGATATGCATAAAGGGGGAAAAATGCAAGTACTAACATATCCTCCTCACAACCTCTACAAAGCCTTACTTCAATTATTAATTGAGATGTTCCATATCTCTGGAAATATGGTGATGAAGAACCGCTGCTATACATCGACTGATTTGGTTGGTTGATTTCCAAGACCCACAGCATCATCAGGGATGTATTTTCCCCAGAACCAGTGTGCTTTCCACACCCTGTTTATCTCTTCAATCGGGACATTCTTCGTCTCCGGTACAAAGAAGAATATGAACAATGTCATCAGAAACACGAATCCAGCAAAGAAGAAGAAGAGTCCGAATTTGAAGTGGCACAACAGGGTGAGGAAAAGTTGCCCAATCAGAAATGTGAAGAGCATGTTTACAGAGACATTAATGGATTGTCCAATTGATCTGATCTCAAGAGGGAAGATTTCACTTGGCACCAGCCATCCCAATGGCCCCCAAGACCATGCGAATGCAGCTACATAAACACAGATCAACACCACCGCCAGATCCCCTTGCCCTTTGGTAAACCTTCCATGTCCTGATACCCCAAAAACAGAGCCAACAACAATTCCTAGAGCAATCTACAAAAGAGCTCTGTCAAGACCTGCATCGGAAAAATTTCGATCTATTTATGAAATAGATTTGTCATGATTTTTACCTGGGAGATGAACATTTGAGTACCACCCTCAAGAAACAATGCTCTTCTGCCAAACCTGTCAACGCTGACGATCGAAACTATGGTGGCAAAAACGTTAACAAGACCGGAAACAGCCGAACTCATGAGGGAGGCATCATCACCAAATCCCAGAGTCTTAAAGAGCACAGGGGCATAAAACATGATCACATTGATACCGGTCAGCTGTTGGAAAAACGGAATGAAGCAAACTATGACCAATTGAGGCCTATGTTTTGATTTTAAGATGTCCTTCCATGGTGCCTGGACGCTGTTAGAAGCCTCACACGCTTCCAAAAGTTCATTGAACTCGTCGTCAACGTTGCTGGTGCCGCGGATTTTCTGCAGCGTCAGTCTAGCCTCATCCCTTAGGCCTCTCTCGACGAGGGAATTGGGAGTGTCCGGCAGGAAAATAGATCCTACGGTCATTATGATTGCCGGGACAGCTGCTAAACCCAAAGATACCCTCCATCCATTTGAGTTCATCTTTGCAGTTCCATAGTTGACCATATTTGCTGCAAATATTCCAATGGTGGTGGCCATTTGGAAACCAATATTCAGGGCTCCTCTTAGCTGGGGAGGTGCCATTTCAGAGAGGTACAGTGGAACTGCCTGGTTAGCATATCCAACGCCTACGCCGAGCAATAAACGACCAATGATGAGCATCGCAACATTGACGGCTGCACCATTGATGATGGCACCCACAAGAAATACAGAACCTCCGGTAAGCATGGAGACCTTCCGGCCAAAGACTCTTGTCGTTGCAGAAGCAAAAAAGGAAGCTACCAATGCTGCTAGGTAGAGTGAAGAGGTGAAGAGTTGTAAGAGGTGACTATCAAATGTGCAATAGTTATTCAAGCTTGCACTGTGTTTCTCTTTTTCGTACACCTCAGGAAAGAACTTGATCAAGAATTCATCCATGGATGTAACTCCTCCTGAATTAATTAATTAATTAATCATATTACTTCGGAGAAAACACTAATTAATTAAAAAAAAAAAAAAGGGGGCTGTACGTTGAAATTAATTAAGTACCTGATATTCCAATATCGTATCCGAAAATGAGGCCACCGGTGGCAGCAACGATACAGGTTATGATAACAAAACCGGTGACTTTGCCTTCATGACTGCCTCCCCCTCCTGAGATATAGATCCCTCCTGCCATTTTATCTTCTGATGATTATTATTATTTTTTCAAGCACAGAAAAACTACTTTTCTTTCTTTAAGATACAAAATCACATCAGAATATACCTTCCTTTTTCTTAAAAAAAAGGGGGGCAATATTTTTTTGGTGTGATTTTAAATCTTTTACTCTTTTTTTTTTTTTGTGTTTTTGTCTCCAGAGATTATTTATCTAATATTAGATAAGTAATAATAAACATGGAGAACTGTACTGAAGTTGAATGATCGGGGATGGGGTTCTTATACAGAAGGCTTAGTACTCGAAACTCATGGCCAGTAACGGAGGACTAGGCAATTCTTTCTGATTAGGTTATGACTAAATCCAGGTAGATGTGGTTGCATGGCCTTATAAGGCAGATTTACCGGATCGAGCTTTGCATGCTTGGTGGAGGAATTGGTTGGCCATTACTTTTTTTTTTCTTGGTGAAAATCGGATGTGTATTTGGATATGGCTAACTATCTTCCGTCCGGCTACTGCATGCGCACAGTAATTAAGTCTTTGTTACTTTTCTTGCACTCCATTTCTTATCACATGAAACCTGCAGTGGCATCGACAAGCGGTCCAAAACCTTTTCATGATCATAGCTGAGGATTTTAATTTGCTCTTATCCACTTATTCTTATGATACCTAAAATCAGAACGTAATTGGAGAAATTTCTTTGTGTATATAAACGAATTACACAAATACTATAACTATATATATATATATATATATATATATATATATATGTATTTATATATATATATTTATTTATATATGTAGGATAGTATTATAGAGTATACTGGTGCACTTCATATTAAGTTTCTAACGATCAAAATTAACGATCAATATCTTATTGGCAACTGTTCTGGTCTCAGTTAGGGGTGGTAGAATGAATACTAAGTTTATGAGTAATCAATAATTTATGATTAAACAATTAATATGATTTATTCATTTTTTTCCCAGTTACCATAATCTCTCAATATATTATAGACAATTTTTTTTTTGTCTCAGTTAGGGATGACAAAATGAGTACTAAGTTTATGAGTAATCAATAATTTATGATTAAACAATTAGTATGATTTATTCATTGAAGTAAAGTTAATCTAAATGATTACTAATTTATAAATCATTAAACTTACTCAATATCTATATGAGTATTACAAGTGATGGGTGAAACGAGTACGACTCGAATAATTCGACACAAACAGATAGGACACGGACAAAAGTCAACCCAAATGGACCAAAAGGCCCCATGCCCTCAATACTTGAAAGTTAGACTCATAGAGTCAACTACGATACGTGGGCAACGACCAGCTACCACGAACCTCCCAGGTCATCGACCTAGATGTTATTGACCTCCTAAATGAGCTCGAGGGAGGTACCACCAGACCTCGACCCACAACCTGGTAACTCTCAACTCGTCTCATAAATCTTCCATGCTACGGCCAATGGTGTGCAACTCCTAATAGCTCCTAGGAGCCAAGGATCACTCGGCGCGACCTCACCAGAAGAGATGTTTGAGACTCTCAGCATCCACGGGGAGGTCGCAAAGAAGGGTTTGAAAGTCGGTTAGCAAGCTTGTAGCTCTCAACAGAGACGTGAATGACAAGATCTCTCATCCTAGTAAAACTCCACGATTGGCAGGATTCGACATAATCCCACAGTTGTCCTAATTGCCTACCGTTACGTAATGCAGAGCCCCAATCTAGGAGATAACTGATTTTCTCTTTCTACTTAATAAAAAACACACAATCAGTCTACGGACAAGAAACACAAGTAGTCGGAACACGACAATTTTTCTGAGAATAATCTTTACCTTCAATTATCTCTCAGAATACTGACTTAGGCATCAAAGCTTTTCCCTGGGCGACAGGCCCCTCCGGTGACCATTTCTTTTATTTTCTCAAGTTGTTAACTGCGGAGCTTCATCAGGATTTGAGGGGTGACCCGGTTCTTACTTTTGAGTCCCATCACTGCTAGCGCCATCTGTGGGAAGCAGAAACAGAAAGTCTAGCCTTTTTCTCCATACAAACAAATAAAAACACCCTGATGGCTCAGTTTCAACCTTCACGTGTTCAACTGCCACGTCGCGGTAGATCGTCTACTAGAACACAATTGCGCACCGGTGAAACAGTGCCCGAAGTACCAACACCGGCATAGGCCACCTGAAATAGTAATCTAGGACCTATCACTCAAGAGGACCACCAATGCCTAGCACAGTCAGGTCCATCCCGGAGGGCCCCATCTAGCCTTTCGCCGATTCTAGAAAGGTCGGAGCAAGATTGTCCATGATCCCATTGCCAATGATAATAGTCCCAGGCTGCAGAGATTTGGAAGGACTCGGATATCGATGCCGGTCGACCTCATGGAACGAATGGTGATAGCCCTGGAAAGGGTGTCCAACAGACAAGACTATATGTCCACTGGACGCACTCCAGAACCTTCCCGGAGAAGTTCACAACCACCCCGAGGCCAGATAGGAAGGGCACAGCCCAGCCAGAATCTGCCTTTTGGGAAGAGGAATCACTCCCGACTTCAAGAACCATGTTAGGAAACAGGTTGAGAGCAAGAAAGGCCACAAAGAGAAGTGACCTTGCCAATTACCGACCTTAGAGAATCCTTGAACCACGGAAGGGGTTACAACCTAAGAGATAGGCTTAACTAAGTAGCCATGTCTCGCAGTCAAGGACAGGATGCCGTTCTTAAAGAGCAGGGGAGCTCACTACGGACTCCTCTAGGAGTAAGGATGCCTTCTCATCGTAGCTTGATCAAAACAATAAGAGAAAACGCTCAAAGGGTAGCCCCTAATCCACTGAGGTGAGCTACTCCCCCGGTCAATTAGGGGCTACAGATCACTGTGGATCTTACCAAGCCTTCATCGTTTGTCCACAACATTCGAATCCTAGGATGCCAGTAGGCTTCAAAGCTCCACAACTGGAGAAAAAATATATCGAGATGTTAGAGCACCCTCATCATGTCAAGTGCAAAGCTTTTCGGTCAACATTGACTAAAAGGCCCAGTCTTGGTTCAAGGGCATTCTTGAAGCAAGCATTTCGAGCTGGACTTAGCTGAAGGAGTTGTTTCTGAAGAACTATCAAAGTAGCACGAGGTGGGAAAAAGATATCAATGACCATTTCCTCATCAAGCAGAAGGTCGGTGAGAGCACCCGAAGCTACTACAGTCGTTTCAATGACAAAGCAGTGGAGATTGAGCAGAAAAATGAAGTCATTTACATCACTGCCTTGAAGTAAGATTTGTAAGGGGTACGTGGCCCTCAGACTGGCCAAGGAGATCGATGTGATTTTCTTATAAGTTGAAAGGGTTAATTTTCACACTAACAATCAAACCAAATCAGTATAAAATAAAGGACTCATCAAAGGTAAGTT
>JAOXNR010000982.1:0-10447 GCA_028571225.1 Parsonsia alboflavescens
GATTGTTAGTGATTGGTACTTGTTTAAATTCATAAAACTCTCTGTGGGATGATACTCTTTTGATCACTTTATTACTTATTAACGATACGTATACTTGCGTGTGCAATTTGGCTAACATACTTCCTATTTTAGTGTGCACTCCTATTTGGTCTACTTCAAATGGATAAATCTGAGTAATAAAAGGTGTTCCTAATATTATTTCTTCACTTAAATCTTTGACTAATATAAAAGAATTAGTAAAACAAAATTGTTTATTGCAAATATAGGCTTTTGATAATTTATAATTTATATGCAATTTATCTCCAGATACAGAATACAATTTAGTTGATGTTTTCTCACAATATCGAGTAGGAATTAATCCTTCTTGAATACAATTCTGATCTGCTCCTAAGTCTAATAATGTTGTTACAGTTATTACAAAATCTTTTATTTTTATTATTATTGGCATATACCATTTTTGAAATATTGTACATTTTATAGTTTCAATAACCCATTCTTTCTTAGTAGATGTTTCTGCTTCATCTATTTCTTCTAATATTGGTTTATTAGTTTCAAATTTTAATTTTAAAATTTCTTCACTTAAAGAACTAATTTCTTCAGTTTGATTTTTCTCATTTTCTTTTAAATCTTTTATTTCTTCTCTAATATGTCGAATCTTTGATTTTAAATCATCTATTGTTGTTTCTTGTATTTTTAAATCTGCTAAATGCTTCTTTAATACTATAAAGTTCTATTTCTTGTTTAGGATTGCTAAATATAGACTCATTTAGTTTTCCTAAATATTCCTTTTTGACTTCTAGATCTTCTACTTTATCTAATATTTCAAAAAATAATTCTTTATTTTCTTTAGGTATTTTATTAAAGCTAATCATGTTAATTGTACAATCTTCATTATTACAATTACATATTCCTTTAAATTTACAAGTAGATTCTGAGCTATCAGATTCAATTTCTAATTCACAACTAGAAGTATTTATTATTTCAAAATTTTCATCTTCAGATTTTGATCCGGATTCAAATTCATCATCTAGATTTTCTAGTATTTGATATAGTTTTTCTTTTATATCTTCTGAAATTTCTAATTGACTAATCTTTTTCTTTTTAGATGCTAATTTAGGACATTTATCTGCTTTATGTAAGGGTTTACCACAAGAATAACATTTTATGCTATTTTTCTTTTTCCTTTTATAATGTTTTTCTTCTTCATCGTTTCTAGATTTATTTTTTTTAGGCTTATATAGTTTTTTAGCCTTTATCTTCTTTTTTAGACTTCTAGAAGGAGGGTCTAAAGAAGGATATCCTAATATTTGACAAAAATTTATTAATTCCTTTTTAGAATCTTTATGATACTTTTCTAATTGATTTTGAATTTTTAAATCAGTACATAGATTTAATCCTACGATGTTAACATAGCTAATCGATTCTCCATATGTCATATCATCATAAGGAATTCTATTATCATAATCTTCTTTCAATTTTTGTCCAACCTTTTCTGCTAATAAAGGGGGTAATCCTAAAATAAATCTTTCTTTCCAAAATGCATGATAACAGTCATTTCTCAACATAACTTTGCTTAGAAACATATCCTTATACTATCTAAAATCGTGCAGTTTAGGACAATTCAAATTAGTCAATATCTAGCTACTTCTATCCTGAAAATCATTGGGATCTCCTTCAAAATGTTTAGTAATTGCAAATAATAATCTAGTTATAGCGTCTGACACTGTTATTTGTTTTGCAAATTTTTTGTCCATTTTCCATTTTTTTTCTATTCACTACTTTAATTGATTTTTTGATTTCTTTTCTACTTTCTTCATTGAGATAATTATCCCACCATCCTCTTAATGTTCCCGTAAATCCTGCTACTATCATTCCTACTATATCTTCTTCATCTTTTGCAATGTTAGCTAATTTATATGTTATTGCTACCATAGAAATTTCTTGTACTAAATTTAAAATTTGATGTTCTATCATTCCATCTAAATTCCATTCATTCAAATCATTTCCTGCATAAGATGACGTTGTAGTTCAATGTTTTTCTTCAAATTGTACGTCTGGAAAAGAGGGTCTAGGATAATAATTTCTAATTGTAGATCCAAATCTAGGTTTCTTATTAGAATATTTTACTCTGTTGATTACATCTTTTTCAGAATTAATTGTCTAAATTTTTGTTCCACTAATACTTGCTTTAGAATTTTGATCTTTATTAATTTGATCTCATCTAATGTTTATTTCATTTAACATTTTAGCATCTTCTTCTGTTAATTTAAATTCCTTTTGAAAACTTATGTTAGTATCTTCTAGTTCTGATGGTTTTAATAGTGGAATTTCTTCTTTTCATTTAGAAGATTTTAATTTTAGTTCTTGTTTGGATTTATTATTACTAATTTTTACTAATTCATCTGCTACTTTTACTAACATTTGGTTGGTATAATTATTCTGTTGAATTACTTTATTAATATCTTTTACTTTGACTTCTAAATTTTCTATATCTCCTTCTACTTTTAAAGGAGAGGCTTTTAAAACATGATTATTATAACTTATCTTAATTTCTTTTGGTGGAGGCATAACTAATTCTTTTACTTCACCACTACTAGTATACCATTTTTGTGCTATTACATTTACTAATTCTGGTAATTCAATTCTTCTAGATCTATCTAACCATTCAAAGAAATCAAAGTGATCTTTTACTATTAACATACCTTTATAATCTCGATCTCTTAATTATGTTCTTTTAGCTTCAGGAATAGTTGCAAAAAACCATTTTCTATTAATGTCATTTTTCTTTCTAGAAAATAATTTCCTAAGTAAGGGCTTATCAAGTTCAAATTCTTCATCAGATTTTATTACTAATAATCTGCCATCTATCATTTCAGATAAAGTTGGACTTCCTGAATTTTGACTTATATTATCTTCATAATTTGGTTTTGGAATTTCTTTGCTAAAGTCAATACTTGAAAATCTCTTAGATCTAATACTTTTCGATTTTTCTAGTTTATAGCTAGTGGAAGCTTCTGAGAAAGATTTTCTATTTTTAATTAGTGCAATTGGTCTTTTAAATTCTAGTTGAATACTTCCATCTGGTGTTTCTATTACCTTTTCTAATGTTTTAGATTCTTGATATTTTCTTTCATTTAATCTTTCAAAATTCCATTTATGATCTTTATTTTCTAGAACATCTGTCTATTTTAAGGTTCTAGGTACAAAACTACTAGATCTGAAAAATTTTGTTTCTAATAAGAGAGTTTCATTTGGATTAAAGTGCTGAATTGCTTTTGGATTAACTATTGTTTTCATTAACTTATAATAGATTCTGTATACTAATACTAATCCTCTAGTTCCTACTTCAACATTATAATTTTTTATTTACAAATTTAATGTTAAAACTTTCAAAAAGTGAGGTTAAAGCTTTCAAAAAGTGAGGGTCATTCAAATCTAAGGAGCAATTAGGATAACAATCCATATATGCTGGTCTGTTTCCTACATCTAATTCTAGTACTGCTATTATACTTCTATCAAAATCTAGCCATCTAGAATCTCTTAATATTAAACATTAAGGTTGACTTCATCCTACTAATGTAAACAAAGATTTAACTGCAATTTGTACTAATCCAATATGGCAATATTTAAATTTTTTCTCTTTATGCAAATTAGTGACATGCTGATTCATCAAATAAACAGTTTCAAATTCTTTATCTATTGATATTGTATTTTCAGTAGTTTTGATAATAAAATCTTGGGTAAAATCAAATAATCCTTTATGATAAATTTTACTAATCTTTTCAGAGGGAATATTCCATCCAGATAATTTCTTTTCAATATCATTTAAAGAAATACTAATCTCTTGATCATTTATAATACTATTATCTAGTTCAGATAAGGTTTGCATACTTGAAGAAGTAGAAACTGACATGATTCCAAATCTTATGAAAATTCTTTCACTCAATCAATAATCTGGAAATATCTCTTCCTATCTTAATTCTTAAGTTTGTCTGGCACAATCTCCTATGGGAATCTTAGGACTTACCTAAGTTTGGAGGCTCCAAATATGCTGTCTGCTTTCTCAGGGGTTCTCTTGCATGGTCCGGCCCTAACAAAACAAGGGCACACTAGGCAGCTCTTAATGGCAGTGTATTTAAAATTTACCGAGTACAAAAAAACATAGAGTAGTACCTATACTTAGTGGTGGGTGGGGGTGTCATTTTTTGAAACATAATGGGGCCTATATTTTTATGATTTTTTTTTTCTGTTTGTGGTTCATTTTATCATAATAATGATGCCGATATGGGTCATGCTGTGATTGGAATGAATTGCTAAGATATGCAATACATGATGCACTTTGGTCTTTTTCTTTATGTTTATGGCTTAATTGGAAAGAAAAGTCTTGACAAATTATATAAAAAAAATTGTGTTCTTCATCTTCATGGAAAAGAAGATATGAATTCAGATTTGTTACTTAATTACTTCTTAAAAAGCCTGGCTCTAGGCTATATTAAATTTTGAACAAGAATGTTGAGCTTTCGGACATTTCTTCATTTTTCTTCACAGTGAGTCATAGTTTTATGATCTTGAGCTACTGCATCAATTTTTGTGCTTTTGCTGTCTATTCATTTTTGTGTATTTATAGCTTTTACAGTCTGTTTCTTATGCATTCTTTTTCCCTTTCCCAATTTTTTTTCCTCTAACTCTTTTATTGACTAGTTTTATTATTTGGTCCTCTTCAAAGCAATTTTCTTTGGATGCAGGCAATTGTAAATAACCTTGTTACATTTTGATTTCATGTACTGTGATTCTCTGGTAATTGTAATCAAGATAGAAATTTGATACAAAAAGCTATCATTTCGTCATGTAATTCATCAAATTCTTGAAAACCTTCAAATATGCTACATTTGTGTGTTACTGTACAATTGTGTTTTGATTGGGCATATATATAACTACTATGAGAGTATTTACTTGCAGTATTTTAGTGAGGGAATGAGTGCTTTCTTGAAATGTGTGACGACAATGAGATTAGAGAACACACATCTATCCACGGATCTTCAAAGCCAAGTGATAAAACAGTATGAAACACGGTTTCTTAATTGTTTTTGATATTCTTATTTTAAATTGTTATTTGAAAAATCATGTTATTAGTGATGACAATGGTTTATTATTTATTTAGATATTCCTGTTTAAAATTGTTATGGGCTGTACCACTCCAATTACAAGGAGTACTATTTATACAGATTTCTAGCGGACTTCAAAATAATTCTTTTGAATCCAGTGTAATACATTCAAATAATTTTAGCTACTTTCTAAATAAATAAGTACAATTATTGCAAATAAAACAAACAACTTTAATAAAGTGGTCTACCGACTTTTAATAAACCTGTTTGCCAATTCTTCGAATGGTCTGCTAATTCTTATCTTCAATTTTGTCTTCTTCTTGCGTCTATGTTGGTCCGAGAGTCTTCCATCAAGGCCTTTTAATTTGGAGTCAAATGCACTTCAATTTTTCAAAAGTTTCAGCCGAGTATGCTTCCTACAAATGCTTCAAATAATTTGGTGATGTCATGTCATGTCACCTCTACTATTTGTCTTCTTTGTGCAAAATTTTTCCACTATCTTCAGGTATTTTTCAAATTCTTTCAAAAGTCCACTATCTTCGAGTAGTCTCCAAATTTCTTTAAAATCTTTTGAAAATCCACTATCTTCAAGTAGTCTCCAAATTTCATTAAAAGCTTTCCCTGTTGGTGGCTAATCAACGGGTGATAATGGATCCTTATGATTCTTTTCTCTGTCAAATTGTTCGCCTTGAATAAGGGTTTGAATAGGTGCAAAAACTGCTTTCAAATAATCCATCAAAGATTGATCTTCCTTGAGGACGTCAAAGAATGGTGTGACTAATTGTCGGTAATGAGGAATGAATACTTTGACCTTTTTGTCACAGTAAACTAAATTATCACACCACATGTCTATTGGGTGGTCAACAATTGCTACTCTATAAAATTCAAAATTGTTCTCCAATGGAATGAACTTGTTCCGAAAATATATGAGTATTGCCTTGAGTTTCTTCAAACAAGGGTTTTTTGTACTTTTTATGTTCTATTAACAAGATGGTTCTTGTATCTTCGGGATATGAGGAAAAGAAACTTGGTGGGGTAGAAAAGATTTTAATATTCACATATCCATGAGTATCCCATCCTCGGTGCATACCTTCATGGATAATCCAGTCAACTGCTCGATGTCCTGTAATTTTTTCAAATTTTTGTTTTTGAATAGCAAGTGGAGAAATCATACCGTAATTCAAGAGCTTTGAGATGGATAATGTCAATCCGTCAAATGTTTGGTCTGTCTAGTGCTTCAAATGTATGCAAAGCTTTATTACTGAATATCCTTGAACTCTTGAGTCAGGTTCTCCGTTGAAGGTAAAAATCTTGAATGTAGCTCCAATTAAAAGGTGATGCTTCCAATGTGACAAATTCTCTAAATAATCTTGGAATGGCTATTTGTTCATCCTGTTTTGTCCGTAACAAGTAGCTATAAATTACTTCCTTTACTTCATACAACTTAGCTGGAAATTTCCGCCAATCCTTTTCTTTTTGATCTTCTTCCTGTCTGATAAATGGAACTATTTCTTTCTTTTCAATTTCTTTAGTTTTCAATTGTTCTAAAAAAGAGTTGAGGTAAACCAAGTGTCCTGCTAAGGCTTTTAGGATACTAGGAAATTGTTGTTTTGATTTCAAATTCCAAAGATTGTCAATTAAACATTGATGATCTGGGTTCAAGTCAAATTTAGTTTTGAAAGAAAGGTTAGAATTTTTTGGATAGGTTTTGAGGCGATAAGGGCCAAATGCTATTTCCTTCTGAGATGATTCAGCTGCCATTTTGAATATTCCTGCAAAGATAAAACAATTGGATCTTGATTGCCTAAAAGTGATCCATTCAATATATATGTTTACAAGTCTACTTGTTGACTCCACCAATGAAGGGGTATCAACTTCAGGGTTGAATCCTGAAAATTTTATCGATAAAATATCAATTTGGTTGATAGAAAGAATCATAATATATTTAGGAATATTGATATTGAGACCTGGAAGTTTTTTAACAAGTAACGGTTTCAAATGCTGAATAGTTTCCCTCTATTCTGAATCCCAAGCAGCCAAATTCTTTTTGAGACGATCATAAAGTGGTTTAGAAAAGAATTTCAATTGGGAATGAAATCTACCACATAATTTAAACATCCTAAGAATCTATGCAATTGAGTCTTATCCTTGATCTCATCGGGAAATCTATATGCAAATTCAATGGATCTAGTAATAGGTTTATAAAGACCTTTATCCAAATCATGACCTAAAATTCTAATCTTAGTCTGAAATAATTTCAATTTACTGGCACCCACTACCAACCCATTTTTCTTGATGACGTCAAGAAAAATAGTCAAATGCTTAAAGTGTTGTTCTAATGACTTGCTAAATACTAATACGTCATCAATATATACTATACATCACTTTGTCTTCTACTCGGTACTCCAAATTTCAAATGGTGTTTTCCTAACCAAAATTTCATTTTCTTCTGTCACTAACTCCTTCAAATGCTTCAAATAATTTCTTTTTGAGGTCAAGTCAATCATTTGTTCCAATGTCAACCGAGATTTTTCTTGCAAATTGTCTTCTTGTTAATTTGTGTAGAATTTTTCCACTATCTTCACGTATTCTCCAAATTTTCACAAATTCTTAAATAGCTAATTCATTTATTAGTTGTATTTCAACTTTTGTCCTTTTCCCCCTACGGGGAATAGAGTTGGTAGAGGGCGGCATTCCATCATGAACGTCTTCTTGTGCTCGGTATTGGGAGATGGCAAATTCGTCTTGTTCATCGTCATCATCCTCAACATCCTACAAATCAAAATATAATTTTGCCAATTCCTCTTGAATTTGTTTTTCGCTTTTTCTTCAGGAGATGATGCTTCTTCTTTCTTTTCTTTTGGACTTTCTTTAGGAGTCCAACCTCTAATTTTGATTTCTCTCCATAGATACCGAACCATTTCAGTAATTTGTATTTTGAAACTCCATACAATTATCAAATTGAATTTTCTTTTGAAACAGAATATGCAACTCTTCATATGTTTAGGTTGATTTTCAATTACTTCTTTGACAAATTCTTCAAATTCCATCCTTTTTTTTTGTCACATAGGATGTCAGTGGTTGCTCCAAATTGTTTCCACCAGTAGAAAAACCATCTTGGAAACTTGCTAATCTCATTTCGGTCATATTAAACAAACCAAGTGTGAGTATTTTCTCTTAAAAACAAAAAATTGTTTCGAACATCCAAATAGTCCATATAATTATAAGAAGAAGGTCTAAATGGAACTGCAAATTGGATAGGAGAATGAATAGATGAAGTACTCCAAGTTTCAAGATCTAGTAATTTAATAATTCTAACTCTAGAGAAGGCAATTCCTTTTTCATTTCGATCATGCTCAATATCTACTGAGCCTGAATGGACAAGTATGTGTTCATAAAAAGTTCTAGTTTTCAATGGGTCACTATTAAAAATATAGCTGGATTGCTAGTTTTTCGAATAAATCAGAAGGAGTAATCAATTTGCTTGTAGGACAAGGAAGAGAAGGAAAAGATCCAAGTACTGAAAATCTATATTGAGAAAGAGGGAGAGGAGAAGGAGAGGGAGAGGCCTAGATGTCTGTATCCTGGCTCTTAGTTGTCCTGGTGTATGTGTTAATCTCATTTTTTCAATGCAAAAATTCTCTAGTTAGAAAATCAGCTAAAGAATTTTTATCTCCATTTATAAATTCTATTTCAAAATCAAAACTTGATAAAATAGTCTGCCATCTTGCAAATATTTGTTTTGAAACCAAAATTTTAACATCGTTAAATAAAACTTCTTTTGCAGACTTACAATCTGTTCTTATCATAAAATTTTTTATTTATCAAATCATCTTGACATTTAGTAATACATAATACTACAGATAAAATCCTGATTTCATATCAAATTTACTGTAAATAACAGCTTTAATCGTTCTTTTAAGTAAATCTCTTTTATTAGGTATAGGATACTGAATCCACTTGAATACACTATTTAAAGGTTTATAATTAATTACTAATTTGGGAGCACCTCTTTCTTTTTCAACATTATTATTCACATAAAAGACTGAACAACTCCAAGATGATCTAGATTCTCTAATAATTCTCGATTTTTTTTTTTGTTTTACATGTTTCAATTAATTCCTGATTCATTTGAATAGGCTTAGCTTTAGTAGGAATATTTTATTCATCAAATTCATCTTTGTAAGGTAATTCTACTTCATGAAATTTTATTCACATAAAACTCTGAACAACTCCAAGATGATCTAAATTCCCTAATAATTCTCGAATTTTTTTTTTTTACAAGTTTCAATTAATTCCTGATTCATTTGAATGAATAGGCCTAACTTTAGTAGGAATATTTTATTCATCAAATTCATCTCTGTAAGGTAATTCTACCTCATGAAATGTTCTATTCCAAAAGGCTATAGGTACATCTGAACATACTTCCTTTTTAATTAGTTTTTCAATTTCAAAAATTTTATTTTTAATTTCTTGATCATGCAATTGGTTTTCAATTCTTTAATACTTAATTTCTTCTTTCAGAAAATTAACTTGATTTAATTTTTTAGTTGTTTTATTTTTAATAACATCTATAAATTTACATATAGGTTTATTGAGAAAAGGGAATGTAATACTAATAGTTCCTATCTTAGTATGAATTCCCAATTTATCTACTTCAAATGGGTAAATCTATGTGATAAAAGGAGTTCCTAATATAATTTCTTCATTCAAGTCTTTAATCAAAATGAAAGAGTTATTGAAACAGAATTGTTTATTGCAAATATGGGCTTTGGGCAATTTGTAATCTATTTTCAATCTATTTCCTGATGCTGAATACAACTTGGTAGAAGTTTTTTCATAATATCTAGTTGGTATTAATCCTTCTTGAATACAATTTTGATCTGCTCTAGAGTATAAAAGAGCAGTAGCTTCAATTACAAAATCTCCAACTTTCAAAGTTATAGGTATATACCGTTTTTGAAAAGTTGTTCATTTAATTGTATCTATAAATTTTATTCTATTAGATGTTTCACATTCATCTTCAATTTCTTTTGGAAAAGGTTTTGCTTTTGCAAATTTTAATTTTATTAATTCCTCATTAATATTACTTATTTCTTCAATCTGAATATTATCATTCTCTTTTAGAGTTTTTATTTCTTCTCTAATTTGTTTTATTTCTAATCTTAAATCTTCTAAAGTTATTTTTCTATTTAAATTTATCAAATACTTCCTTAATACTAAATGATGGAGATCAAGGAGCATACATGGCATGGGGTAATTCATAAGCTACCAAATGAGGAGATGAGAAGATTCAAGTTCAATTCTAAAGAAGATGGAGCTTCAAGGGATGATTCAATGAA
>JAOXNR010000983.1:0-10444 GCA_028571225.1 Parsonsia alboflavescens
CGAACATGAAAAACCGAAACCGAACCAACTATAAGTAGGGTTGGTTTTGGATTTTCTCCTCTGGGAAAAAAAACCGAAAAAAACCGACTTTAAAAACCAAAACCGAACCGAAACCGATCCAAGCTCACCCCTAATAGTAGGATGATGAAAATACCCTTTAAATACTCACGTTGATAGTTTAAAGGTTGGTCCGTTAGTGATTTAACGATCCAAATTGATGAAAGGTTATAAGCTGGTAACTTTGAGAGATGGAGCTTATGGGTTGGTGGAAAAATAGTATAGGGTCATGTGTGAGTATTAGGGATAAGTTTACTGTTACGGTGGGTAATTAACCCTATTTAAAATATAAGATATATTTTTGTCCAAAAAAATATTTCATTAATTATTGAAACGGTGATTAACTTGGTTATTGTTCCACAACCTTTAGTGACATCGATAAAGAAACTTAAGAGTACATATTAAAATATTTTTGAATTGCAAAAAACTAATAAGATAATAGATCTCATTTACAACCTTCTGAATTTTAGTATTTGCATTAACTTGCATAATAGTTCTATAACTAATTACATGAATGATAAGGATAAATCGGAAACTTGCATGAAAGTCAAAGGAACTCCAAAAATTTTCATTAAGTCAAAATGAGACATTCAATTCTAGATAGATGGAGTATTTATTTTATTTAATGGTGAAAAAGATGGAACAGAAGATCTTCAGCCCTATTTAAATATGAATCCATATGATACACTACTAGAGAGAGGGAAAACTGCAGTAAATACAGATTAATTATCAAGCGAATGTTTTATTTCCTTCAAAATATACAATAAAATATTCTATCAATCTAAAGATCATATGCAAAATTCTCTATAGTTTTCAAACCATTTTATTTCTTGAATCACATGGATCCATAGAGGTTATTAAAGAAACCCTTTTGTATTATGTTAGTATTTCATATAAAACATTATATAGAAATTAAAAATTCAATGCTCAAACGGTAGAGAAATAGAATATATGAAAATCACTTGCATGGCATTTTCTTGGATTTAAACAACAAATGAATTATAAAGTAGTGAAGCAGCTTATTTTAAGATTAGAGTGTTGTGTCTAAAGGCTGGTTTCCCAATGTCCCATATAGAGAAGTTAAGAAAAGTTATAATATTTGGGCATCTAAAATTTACATCCCTTTTGTGTTTCAGAATAAGTTGGGTTGTTTGGCATTCCAAACTTTGAGGGGTGTAATTTGGAGAGTTAGACAAGAGTTAAAACTTTAGAGAGAGTTGTAATTTTTCCGTTCAAAAATTTCTAGTGGGTTTTTCCTTTCTTTGTTGAGGGATCATGAAGTAGGACTAGTTAAGAGACCAAACAACATAAAATATTGTGTGCTCTTTCATTCCTTTCTTTTTTAGCTTACTCTATTATTCTTGTGGGTTTGTTAGTGGGTCTTGTGCCCAACAAGCAGTATCAAAACCAAAGGTTTTGAATTTGGGATGAGTTTGAGTCAAGTGAGGAGCAAACAAAGAAGGTGATCAGCCAGTCTTGGCAGAGAGGTCAAGGTCGGAGATTTGAAGGTCGACAGTCAACAAAAGTAAGTTTTTCGAGTTTCCTATCATTGAGGATGGATTTTGATATGAAGAATACTGGTGTTCCACTATTCGATAGAAAGACTAATTTTATAATGTGGCAATGCACAATCCTTGATTACTTGGTACAATTAGGTTTGGATAGTGTATTATCTGATTGAAAAACCTCCAGAGATTAAAGATTTAGAATGGGAGAAGATTCAGAAAAAAGCTATTAGTATGATAAGAATGTCTTTGGCTAACTAGATAAAGGTGACAGTGATAAAGGAGACATCACCAAAGAAGAAAGGGGATACTCTAGAGAAGAATCATGCCTCGAAAATATTGACTAACTGCTTGAATATGAAGATGGATCTTTATCCACTCAAGATGGAGGAGGGAGGTAATGTCGGCAACCACATTAACAAATTTAATGAATTAGTGTCTTGACTCGAGAATGAAGGGGAGGAGATCAAAGAGGAAGAGAAGGCATTACTCTTCTTGGCTTCATTACCCAAGGTGCAGTCAATGTTGGTAGGGAAAAGCACACTGCAACTGAATCAGGTGAAAATGTATTGAAGGACAACTATCATATGACAGGAAATGAAGATCACCCAGGAGAAGGTCGGGCACTAGCTATAGAGAGTTTTGATAGAGGGACGTCGAAGAAAAATGATCATCGGAGGGGATGATCAAAATCTTGATAGAGAGATCTTAGCAATGCAGAGTGCCATTATTTCAGGGAGTTGGGTCATCTTCAACATCGCTATCCAAAGTTAAAAGAAGATTTGAAAATATGAAGGAGTTAAGGGATAAATCGAAAGCCTCTGTTAATTCAGTCAACTCAAATGATGATGTTCTTTATTTGAATGAAATTGTTGTTGAGGATAATTTGGGTTGGATTGTGGACTTTGTGGCTGATGCTCATATCTGCACTAACCAAAATTTATTTGAGACTTTGCACACTGAGCGAGACTTTGGATTCATCAACATGGGGAACTACTTGAAGCAAAAGGTTGAAGGTATTAGAAGACTTCTTCGGAAACTACCAATGTGAAATATATACAAACGTTTAAAGCCAATATTCTTTTGTTGGGTGAGTTAGCTTCACATGGGTACAAGTATGTCGGCATTAGAAAACAATGCAAAGTTTATAATAATGGAAGCTTGGTTATGCAAGGGAGGAAAAAGGAAAAACACATCTACTACTTGAATGGATGTGCATTAGGAGGAAGAATGGGAAGAAACAGCAAGGTAGATAACATTTCGAAGAAGTCAGTGAAAACAGGTGACATCCCGAAAAAGAAGAAAGTCAAATTTTTTAATGAAGTAGTGATATTTGGGACTTTGGAAAAGGGAGGAATTGTCATGTTCAAAGGGTGGTTTCCCAATGTCCCATATAGAGAAGTTAAGAAAAGTTATATGATTTGGGCATCTATAAAAAGGTACATCCCTTTTGTATTTTAGAATAAGTTGAGTTGTTTAGCATTCTAAACTTTGAGAGGTATAGTTTGGAGAGTTAGACAAGAGTTGAAACTTTAGAAAGGGTTTGTAATTTTTCCGTTAAAAAATTACTAATGGGTTTTGTCCTTCCTTTGTTGAAGGATCCTTGAGGAGGTCCAATTAAGTAACCGAACCACGTAAGATATTGTGTGCTCTTTTATTCCTTTCTTTTTTTTGCTTTTTCGATTATTCTTGTGGATTTGGTGGTGGGTCTTGTGTCCAACCCAGAGGAGATCCTAGATTATATGTATGAGATGGATCTTCTCAATTTGACTCTATCTTTTAAAATTCGTAATTGATCTAGTAAGATTTTGAGAGTTAAATGAGTCCAACCTTTGGACATTATGCATTATTGATTTTATTAAGGTATATTTTGTACGAGTTCAATGGATTGCATTCTATAAGGTAGTAGGAAACAATCTTCCAAATTTCAACTCTTTTCATTCTTATTATTATTGTATTTATTTTCTTAGAAGTATGAATTTGTTATTCTTTTTTTTTTCTTTACGAAATGAAAGTTTTTTAAATTGAAAAATAAAAATAACTTAAATAATTGATTTTTTTTAGATGGAAAGTCATAAAATTGAGGGAGTTGGACCTTGTTCGTGAGGAGAAAAAAGAGTGTCATAAGGAGGGAGGAAATAGAAGGGAGAGTAGATATCACATCTACACTTGGTTGAAAGAATACGAGGAATGAAAGTAAATAGGGGAGATAAACTGATCTCCCCTAATCAGACACTTTTGCCCTCCTCCATATTGAGATGAATTGAAGATTTCCGATCCTATCATACCAATTAAAATTAAAGTGAATGAAATTACTTTCATTGACATGGTACATAAACTCGACTCACCCCAACCATACACTTTCCTCTGCATCCCCATTCCTTTCGCAAACCAACCAAAGCTTTAGTTTGTTAATATTTTCATATAACTAAATATAAGTTTTTATTTAATGATGTGCCAATTTATGCAGGCATCATATATCTCTATTTTTTTTTTTTGTTAGGAAGAATGTGACCTATCTATTTAAAAGATGATTTATTAAGAGCTTGTTTTGTAAGAATGAAAAAGGGAAGGTATTGGGGGAGGGAAAATAATTTAGGGACTAGTAAATATGATATTTACTCTGTTTGGTTGGAAGTAAACGAGAAACAATTTTTAGGTGTTTCTCGTTAAAAGAATGAAAATGAAAATGATAAGTTTCTCAATTTTTATTTCAGCATTGTCATAGGTGTTACGTATTTTTTTATTTCAAACTAGTGGGTTAGAAAGATAATAGACTCAACGAAAATTCATCGTTTGGCTCTTTTATTTATATTTATTATCAAGTTATAAAAAGGTGAAAAATATTTGTGTATATATATTGTACTCATAATTTTAATATTGACATTTCGGGCAACTGCCTCGATTACATACTAAAGGAGTGCTTCTCAATCATAGGATTTTAGTTGGAATAATATACGTTTTGCTTATTATATATAGGCTAAGCCCTCTATTTCTTAGGTATGAGAAAATTTATAATATTTTCTAAATCTTCTCGAATTGGACTTGTTTTAATTGGTGCTCATTTGCCTTCCACTCTTATCTCTTTCTTGCTTCCATCATTTTGTTAGTGTTATTTGGTGATCTGTACTAAAGGTGGGCAAATCATGTTCCCTAATCCTAGGATTTTAGTTGGAATGAGAATGTCAATGGCAAGACAAAACCTTTTACTATGATAAACATGTTCTAATCTCTTTTTCCAATTAACAATAATTGAACAAGAGCTATAGAACATGTCATACTCATAAAATCCAATCCATCCATTTCTTGATTCTGAGTAGATTGACTAAAACAAATAAAATAAATATGTCATATCAACTTATGCGAACATGGTCATGTATTTCATAGTTTCAGTCAATCAAAAATAATATACATCACTCTCTTGTTGTATAAAGACAAATTTTATCTAAACAATTCAACAATATTCCAGGATATAAATCATGACATAATTAATACATGCCTTTGGGGAGTGTCTCATTTCATCCTTGGAGAATGATTGGAATGGTGCACATTCACTATTAGAAATGAAGGTCATACTGTCTGAAAAAATCCATCAGAAACATTAGAATTTGCCCGAAAAGAAATTTTTTGATTGATTTCTTACAAGTTTTTGACAAAAATAATTAGCCAGTATTTTGTTAGTTCAAAAGATTTTCTGACCAATTTTTGATCGATTTTTCCTTCTAAAACATTTCTATTAGAAAATCTGACGAAAATCCGTCAGACATTCCATCAGAATATGATCAAGCACAAGATGCAGCATTTGTCATAAATCTGTTAAAAATCCACAAGAAGAATGACACATGACGCTACGTCATAGGTCAGTCAAAAAATATTTTCTGATGAATTTTATGTCAGAAAAATGTTTTAAATATTTTCTTCAAAACTCCATCCAAAAATTTTTCATTAGTAATCCATTAGAATTAGTTAGAATTTCTAACAAAATATGTCAGAAATTTCGATTGGTGCCCAAATAAACCCGTCAGAAGAACTAAAATTACAATTTCATAATTAACATTAATTTTAAATTAATTTGCTATTACTCTTGATTTTCTTTTTCTTTTAAAATTATTAATCATGTAAAATTTGGTAAATAATAGAAGATAAAAATATTGTATTAAGAACGAAATATATTAAACTGAAAATTTAAAGTACCAATATTTAACATAATAATAATACCCTAACTATCTAAATATTAAAAATAAAACTCAAAACATCAACTAATTATTCCAAACTAGAAATACAAGTATAAACATCATCAAAGTTTGTTTCCTCATCATCTTCATCTTCTGCATCATCTCAAGTAGGTTGACATGGTTGGTGGAGAAGAGTTGAGGAAAGGTTAGATAGAGCATGATCAATCCGGCTAACCTTATTTACCAAACCCGACACAGTGTCCACAAGATTATCAATCTTATCATCAGTCATCGGAGAACCAATAGTGGTCATTGGTGTCGGTGTTGATGTCTCACGAGTTAAGGTAGGTGATTTCAAGGTATATGTAGCTCCATACAATGAACCCTTGGAAGAAACTCCACCAACAGCCTCCTTCCATATATTTGTGCAAGAAAGCTGGCTATCTGAAGTACACGAATCCGATGAAGAAGATATCATATTTATACGATTCTGTTAGAATAAAAATTAAGTTAAATTAAAATAAAGAATAGAAAATAGAAAATAGAAAAACTTCATTTTATGTGTTAACTAATTGCATGATGTACTAAAATACTTACAACAACATTTTCGGCATGAACCTCAGTGAGGGTGGGTTGTCTCGCTAATTCTTATTCAATTTTAAATAATTAAATTAAATTATAAAGTTATAAACTAAAATTTCAAAGAATTTAAAGCAATGTTAAAATGACGAAATGTTATTAAATTGAATTTGTATACCAATCTATCAGCATGAGTCCCAACAGATAGGCTACCACCAGTATAAACTATACCACCTTTCTCCGTAGCACGATTTTCTTATTCTAATCTGATATCCTTTTGAATCCAAAAGTAGCACAATGCTCAAGCAAGGCAGCCCAAGATTCATCATTCATCCAATCAGGGTTTTTATTTTTCTTCCGAGCTTCAGAATATATGCCAGATAGCTTTCTACTACCATGGTGTTCAAAAGCTTTGTGCATATGAATGTAATATTGGGAATCCCAATATACCCATTTCTATAATAATTCAATAAAATTAAAGCAAATTGAAAGAATGTCATGAAATGAATGGATATAAAATATGTAATGTGCAGATCATCACAAAGTCAATTAATCATTGTAACAATCTTCCACGATTTCATATACACCCGAAAACCTTAACTCTTAATAAATAAATATAAAATATGAGTTATATGAAAATAATTTATAAAAACTAATCAATATAATGTAGCTTAACTAAAATTAATCATACCTACCACTCTTGAAGTACCTTATCGCTCTCTTTTAGTGAGACCAACTTCCATTTTGTGTAAGGATGTTTCATGGTTCTTTTATCACAAAGGCAATCATGTTCTTACCTCAATTTGATGCTTATATTTATTATTTATTAAAAAAATATTATATAGAACTCATTAAAAAAAAAAAAAAAGAGGTTATTTTCTTATTAATCTTACCCATTTGGACCACAAGGGGAAAGTTTGTATTTTGCAATACCCTCCAGATTCAAAGAGGCAACAACAGTGGCAGGAGTTTGAGAGGGAGAAGGTATATCTACACTGCCCTAATCCTCAATAGGAGTACGAGGATGACAAGTAGAAGAAAATGGAGTGCAACCTTCAACATGACCTTGTGGATGATGAGATGAAGGAATATAGGAAGGTGAGTGAAAATCTAGTGGATAAAATGGACAGTGTAAGGGCTATGATGGAGAAATTGAATGAGGTAGACTAGTAGGTGGACGTAGAACTAGTGTTTGTAGATCAAATGAAAGGGTCCATGCCAAATTTTGTTGTGAGCCTTAACATTATCCTTTGTTCTGCACGCGATATCCATTACAATATTGAATATGTTATCAAATTCTTCTCCATGTGCATCACATCTAAATTGTGACGAAGTAAATTATTCTTCTAGTAAGGTGATTCCCAAAAAATGCTTCTTTTTGTCTAATTGTGACTTGTGCCCCGACCTAAAAGTATATCAATGGGACAATCCTCAACAGTAGGGAAGTCACCAATCATTCCTTATATTTCTACACTACTCAATCTATGTGGAGGAGGGTCAAAGTCAACAAGCCCAACCCAAAAGACAAATCTATTACTCCGATATGAATGATTCACTAGCAAAAATTGTTGATGACAATTAAACCATCAATTTTTGTGTCCATTCTTCAAATAAAATGCCTTCGAGCTATACTTACAAACTGGACATGCCAATCTACCAGCAATCATCCAACCTAATAGCATTCCATATGCCTGAAAATCATTTATAGTCAACAATAAGGCAACATGCATATTGAAATTTTGCTTGGTTGAGATAAAATATGTCTAAACATCAACTTCCCATAATAACCTCAACTCATCTATCAATGGTCTCAAGTATATATCTATTTGATTCTTGGGATTTCTTGGTCTTGGTATAATGCATGTCAGGAACATATAAGGCCTTGTCATGCATAATTCAGGTGGCAAGTTATAAGGAGTCACAATCATAGGTTAACATGAATATGGAGCAGCACCCTGACTAATGGGTGAAAACCCATCGATGCATAAATCAAGTCTAACATTTTTAGGATCACAAGCAAAATTAGGAAATGTGCAGTTAAATATTTCCAAGCCTCAGCATCAAATGGATGACATAAAATACTCTCTGATCTATGATTTTCATAATGCCACCTCATGTGACTAGTAGTACTGTTTGATGCATATAGCCTTTTCAAACATGGAATCAGTGGTAGGTAATACATCTTCTTTATAGCTACCTCTGATCCACGAGTATTGATAAGATAAAATATTAAAATAAAATTATATATCTCAAATTAAATGTAAAAAAAAAAACCTTCTTATATATAAAAGTAATTTTTTTATCTAAACAATTCTTACCTTAGATCACCGCAAAATTTACATCCTCAAAATGTGTTATCATCTTGTAGTATATCATGTATTCCTTCTTACAAACATCAATCTTCATAGAAACTAATCCAAGTTTTGATATAATTTTTTTTTTTTTTGCAGAATTATAATTCACATTTATGGAATGACCTAGCAAATGAGTCTTATCAATAAACTCTAGCATCTGATCTATTGCACTTCAAACACATTAAAGTCACATTTGGTACTCACAATTCTCAATGTAGCAGATAACTGAGAATGTTGTGAACATCTAGATCATATTGGCTGATTATATTGTTCCAAAAGAGAATAACACCTTTGAGCCTCCTCATTCAGTTCTTTAATTGCAGCGCTTAAATTTGTTCCTCTACCGTCACTGCCAAAAACATTTCCAAACTCTTGCTTGGCTATATCATACACCATCTCCCCATATTGGTCCAATGGATTGAGCTCTTGAAAATACTCTTCACTATTCTAAGTTCCGTGACAAAGGCCTATGATGGAAGGCTTTCCCTCCCCATGATCTATCTTCTACCAATAATTTGGTTTGAATCCTTGATGATACAAGTGCAGCCTAACATCATCTAATTTTGGAAGACATAAATTTTGAACACTTTAAACATTTACATCGAATTGTTCCCTCCTTCAAAAATAATGGTAACTGGCATGCAGTTGTGATAAATGTTTCCATGCCCTCATAAAATTTGTTCATAAGGCTCCTTCATCCAGGAGTGTTCTTGTTATACAACTACAATTGGTCCAAAGGTATATTATCCATCTACCCAAAAAATTAATTTATAATTTACTTTTCCTTTTCCCATAACAATATGCTAAAAAATAATTAGAATAAATCATCACAAACATAAATCGTCATTTATCATAATATTTAATTAAACTACTAATAAAGATTTTGAATCATTAAGATTACTAAGTTGAAAAAAAAAAAAAATCTAAATATGCATACATATAATTTCACTATCATGCAAATAAAAATAATATTTTAAGTGCACATATACATGGTGAAATTTAAAATGACCCATCATAAACATAAATAATATCTCTAATAATATTTAATTTGTAGTAGTAGCAACAATTAATAAAAAATGATATTAAAAAAAAGAAAAAGCTAAAGAAACATATATACGTACTAATTCTACTATCATACAAATAATAATGATGATATTTTTATAGCACATATTAACATAATTTAAGTATGTAATTAACTCATCATGAACATAAATAACTGACCGTAGTATTCAATTAAACTAAAAAACTGAATTATATGAACCAATATTGATATACAAAATATGAAAAAATTAAAAAAAATAGACTAAACATAGACACTGTATGAGCATACAAATTCTACATACTATCCTACAAACAATAATAAAGCATATGCATAATTACAAAAATAAATAAAGATATAATAATAAAACTTACATCAATTAGATGTCTTGGTCCCAAATATACAAATGACCAACTTTGGTAACAATAATGTAGTGTTTGAATATTGCAATAAAAAGGAGGATGAACACACACACACACACACATATATATATATATATATATATATATATATATAAAGTGCAATGTTAAGTCTTTAACGGTCAAAGCAAATGGTAAACATCTAATTTATTTTTTTAAAAAAAAAAATTCGATAAAAAGATTGTAAATATATTTCATATATTATATCCTAAAAGGACAAACTAAACCCTAAGGGTATTGGATAAAATGTATTATTTTGTAAAAAAAAATAAAAAAAAAGCTAACCGTTAACTTTGACGATTAAAAACTTAACAGT